>VYXC01002440.1:6139-29374 GCA_013397175.1 Platysteira castanea
AGGTGTCCTGTCCCCACATTTCTCCTAGCATCCCGCTTCCGGTACCCTCCTAGCTTTTTATACCACGTTTTTAGCCAAGCATGACTCAGAATGTTGATTGTGATTAAGCAAGCTGTCTATCTACAGATAGAGATATGTGGCAGCGTAATAGGCAGGATGATTGACGTTACAAAGTTCTCTTCGGTCCACAATGACCAATAAATCCTCCTGCAGCTTTTGCCATTTAATGAATTGCTGGTTTGGTAGAGGAAAATATGCCAGACCCCCATTCCTATGTTCCCTTCTCCCCCCTCACCCTGTCCTGGGAACAGGGCAAGGAAAGAAGGGGAGCCGTTCATTATGCGCTTTCTGTGTTCTGTAATTACTGGAACTCAGGCTTAAGGTGAATTTCATCTCAGATCATGAACCATTTCACGTTCAGATGCAAGCTTGCAATACTTTCCTAGTGGCAATTAGGAGCCTATTACAAGCCATTAGATTGATCAATGTACCTTAAACAATGTGAATGATTTATATGGCAAAGAAAAAAACCTTCTAACATCCATTGTACTGTTCCAGCGACCAACCTGGCCCTGTGTCTCCATTCATCACAGCTTTAAACAACAAAAGCAATTTATTTAGAAAAACTTAAATGCAAAGAAACGGGCTCAGTTTTTTGTCATGGAGGGCATCTGAGCTTTATCTCTTTCTTGTCAAGAGATGTAAGCTGGAAGAATTCGAGTTTGTGGGGGGAAAAGGGAGGGGTGGATTTGCTGGTTTCCAAATGGATTAATTCACCTTGTACCTGAAAGAAGGAAACAAAGAGATCCCTGACTGCTTCCTAAAGAAGACACTGATCTGCTGTGCATACGCAACACAAGAAAGAAAGCAGTTGCTTACACATGTGTTCAACAAAGTGTTTGGTTAGATTATTGTAGCCTTTTAATGGCAGTGGGGACACAGAACCACGATCCCCAGAAATTCCAAGACAGCTAAGAGTGGAAAACAGGCTGGGATGTGCCAGCTGATAGAGGAACAGGGTAGGTGCAGTCTTCTCCACCATGGATGATTATTCTAACCATTCTACAGTTAAGAAACTACAAAATATCAGCTGCTATGAAAGCCAGAGCTGCTACCCTGTAGGCCTTGGGTCTATCTTTATTTGTGTCCTTTCAGAAGACCCAGGGAACCTCTCATACCTGGAAAATTCCTCCTAGCTCCTGGCAACCCCAGAGTGAAGGGTTGGGAGAGACTGGTGAGTTTGCACTTGCCACCAGTTTGTGAGGGGGACAGAGATTCAGTTCAGAAGGAACAGGACCGTGACTTGCCATTCATTGAACAGATGCCCTCTGTTTGTTGCATTTTTCTTACCTTTTTACTAAGCTCATTCACCTTGATACTTAGCACTCCAAAATTAGTCTTCTCTATATATACCAAGTGACTGAATGAATCTTTGGCTTGGTGTTAAACAGTTCTGACATGCTCCAAATTAAAGCTGCTGAGAAACAAAACCCCACACATGTGAACTAACTGAGCCATTCTTTAAAATGTGACTTTAATGGGACCAGTGCAACTGGTGACAGTGTTTGTTAGAAAAAAAGTCAAAACATCTGTAAGTCTTGGTTCAGCTGGAAATTTATTTTGGAATACCATAGGAGAGAGAATGTTATTAATTTAAGATTCCAATTATTATTTGTGTTTCAGCAACAATCTGGTCTCTGGAAATTGCTGCAATGCTTGTCAAAAGTCACTGTTTTATACCATAATTTTCTGCAAGGAGGTAAGCATAGAGCTCCTCAGTATCAGTGCAAAGAAAAGAAACAAGGGATGGGTGTCAAGTTCTATCAAGAGATACAACTCTTTTGCTGCAAAACGTGGATACAGCCATTCCTGATTTTCCAAGTTGTCCATATAAGATTGATACTATTCACTCTTTTAGTTATCAGCTGCTTGCTTTCTTGCTAGAAAGGGATTTTTAAAACACAATATCAACCATGTAAAACCAAATTATAGTTTCAGTAGGAGTAAGAGCTGTCCTCCCCCTTCCCCAAAGGAGATCCCAGGTAAAGAAGAGCGTTTATGTTGAGAGAAGAGCATTTCTGTTGAGTCTGTCACACACTAAATCCAGTTCTTCCCTTTCTTGTAGATTCTACGCTATTGAGAGCTTAACCCATAGAATCAGCAGTGTGTCCTGCTTACCTTAAACTTGTTCTTTATCATGGAGGAGACGTCAAAGAAGAATAAAAGATCTGGAGGCCTGTTTCAAAGGTTTTGTAGAGATTGTCCATTTAGTCTCATTGTGCTTTAAAGTCTTTTTCCTTTTCCAAAGCTTTGTATTTGTCACTTTACCCAGGAGAGTTGCTGGGCCAGTCTCCTCGGGACATGTTCTGGCCTTCCTCTACTTTAAGTATTGCTACGAGAACAGTCTATTTGAAGGGATTTCTGCAATCCTTAACTACACATATACAAAAGCAGCCTATGCTTCCTAATATGCTGTTTCAGGCCCTTACATTCCAATCTGGCTTGCATTGCCCTCTAATTATCTGTCTTCTTATTGTGATCAAGTGAATTTTTACTAATCTCCACATTTATTGTTAAGGTAAATAGATGCTGCTTTTAATCAGTATGGAGGGCCAGACCAATGCAGTTTGAAGTAACTTAAGTCAACTATAAAGGGTTCAATGTGTGTATAATTACAGAGGATGTCAGATATTCACTCCAGTCTAATTCAGTGTCTCTTTGGAGACAGACCTCTTCCTTTCCCCTGCTCCCCCTCTCACCTGCTTTGCTCCCCACTGCTCTGTAAAGCCAGCAAGAAGAATACAGTGGAGGCCAAGCCAGCAGCAGCCCTCCTGAACTTCAGGCTGGATTAATTTAGTGGATTGGAACTCCTAGGTGAGTATAAGCATACGGGTACAGTATAACACCTTCTTCCAACAAAAAAGATTGATTGCATCTTAGCCTTGGTATTAAATGTGCTATTATCAGAAGAAGCTGGAATAATGCATGCAGTCACTTTAAAAGAAAGCAGGTTTCCTTTGCGAGCATACTTATTATTTCAATAGTATTTGAGAACTAGTTTAATAGTGGCCACGTTGTTGCTTACTAAAATATATTTGAATTGAACACATATATATCAAGGTCGTTTTTCTTAATTTTAGTTTGAATTATTCCTGAAGTTCTCATTAAATTTACCATTTGTAAAGGACAGATTAAATGAAAATGGCTTTTAGAAAAATAGAGCTGGAAATTATTTTGACCTTTGTGACCTGGAAGAGGTGATAATTTGCTGCAGCACTAGATACTGGACATATCTGACATTTTAGGCGTTCCTTCATAGTTTCAGACCTTTGTACAGATGAACTTCACCTGGGACAACTCAGCAGTCAACTTTTTGTTACCTTAATGTAAATGAGAAGACTACAGATGTCTTAAGCAATCTAGGTGGACACCACCAATAGAAAATTAAACTTGGGCAACAGCAATGCTAAGAAAAGAATGTCTATTATCCACAGTAATGCTCCTAACATTTTGTAAATAGCTATTACCTGTGTCTGTCCGTAATTGTCCTTGTTACAGTAATGTTGCAATCTTTCTTTCTGAACAGTTACAGAGTTACAGAAATTTCTCTCCACTGACTTTTCCGTTGCTAAACAACCTACACAGCATTTTGTAATGTAAAACAAATGTGGTAAGTAGGTCCCACATTAAAAAATCATTTTGAGTGGAATGTCTGAAATGCTCAAGGGATTTTGGGGGAAGGTTAGAAAATACCACCACTTGCATTCAGTTTCCAAATGCATTCCCATATATGCAGATGAGTGTCAGTAGGACCTATATAGCACATTGTTGCTGAATTTGGATTGTCGCTGAAAACAGATAACTCACTTTCTCTTTTGCAAAATGATGTAAAATAAGCTGTAGTGGATTTTTGTTATCTAATATTTCTCAGGGCTTTTACTGCACATGAACATAACTAAATTTTTATATTGACAATAAAAATATTTGTCTATTTAGAAAACAACATGACTGCAAAATTCCCAGTTATGGCAAAACAAATAGAAGCTAAAATCTCTATCACCACCCCCCTCTATCTGTAATCTTTTTAGATAAAACATGCTAGTTACTCTTAATTGAAGAGTGATTCTCTGTAGGGGCAGACCATTATACACCTCAGAGGGATTGAAAGCAGTGAAACAAAACGCAAGTTTCACATTTCTAAAATCTCATCTCCATATTAAGAAATAGGATGTTCACAATTCCCACGTAGTACTTAACAGTGTAACTTGATCTTCAATGATGTATTTTGGAAGAAATTTAGCAAAGCTCCAAGGTTTGTTCACCTGAGACTTGTACAAAAATGTCTGGTTTTTTGTAAACATCCTGGCTGAAAGCACAGCTCTAGGAGGAAGAGCAGGTGGTGTCCTCCACCTCTTTCCTGTTATCGCTGTACATACATCTGTATGTAAAAGCAAGTAGCCTTTCAGCCAGTACCCAATATGTTATGCACTAACTTCAGAAGAGATTTTATCTGAGTAAGGATTACGCACTCCTATTAAAGTAAGATGTTGAAGTTAGTGCACACAGAAACTTGTGTTTGTTCAGAGGAAATTTTCTAAAAACGTGTAAAGTGTAAAATACAATTGCAGGCTTTGGAAAGATATGTTGCATGATGCTTTAACTCCAAAAACTGTTTTGGAACCCTCTTTTCCCAGCAGTGGGGAGAGAGCTGATTTCCAGAACACAGAGATGTGATACTGCATTTTTCCAGGGGGTAGCTGTGGTACCCACAAATTGGCTATCCACATTCCATGAAGCAACAGGAGCACAGGTATACCTCTTTGTGCCAGAAGTGCATACTGGAGATGCTACAAAATGTGGTTTATTGCCATGTAAAGGATGGACTGAGCTCACATAAAACTAGATGTTCTAATGGTGTGCAAAAACCTGCAGCATCTGGAATTTTGCAGCTCCAAGACTGAAATTTTACAAACACTAATTATTTGCAGATGGTGCCTTACCTTACTTACAAGTGTGAGTGTCTGCACACTCACACATGTAACTGCGTAAGGGAAAGGGAGGGGATTTCTGCAAATAAACTGCTTAAAAAGAAAACCAAATAGTCAAACTAACAGCTTGGTAGTTTGATATTAAATTGCCTATTGTTACAGTATTTTTCAAATTGCTGTTACCATAACAACATATTTTTTCTTTAAATTTTTTTAGCTGTTTGGAAAAAAAAATCTTGCCAGATTTCTTCCATAATAGCTTCCATTAATAGCACTGTCTTCTGTTGGGGAGGCCAGTGCTGATGTCTCCTGCTGTCACAAGTCACTCACACATCTAGCAGATGTTTTGTTTGATAAGGCCAATTTGAGCTTTATGGAACACGTTGTGGTTTTTCATTCATCTCCAAAGAGCAAATATCAGTTAGGATGAGATTCCAAACTGATCATTTGCCAGAAGACAAGGCGCATGATACCTGTCAGCAGAATGTGCCCCACCCCTGAAAAGCTATCTCAGACTGAATTGTAAAGGTTCTCCTATAACATAGCAATAGTGTACCGAGCACCAAGAGACAGACCTTGGAGCCATATATATAACAAGAAGAAAAAAGGAAAGGAGAAGGAGGGAGAAAGGAGGTAAAAATCCTTTAGGAGGCCAGTATTTTTCTCCAGTTCTGGAGCACATATTTTACTAAATTCTTAATGAAAATGCTGTAGATGAAAGGGGTTTATCTCTATCAAACAAAAGTAAAAACCATTTGCAAAAGTGAAAGAAAAGGAATCCACTTTTAAACATTGATGCTGCCCCAGCAACACTGGCAATTTTATTTTGGATTCAAGCAATTCGCATGACTAAGAAATAATTGCTTTTCTAGCCCCTCCACACATTTGAATGTGGCAAACATGTCCAGATTATTATATTTAATAATTTGTCAGCTAATACCATCTTGTTTCTGGAAATAGAGACAAAACTATTTATTTTTGCAAGGCTTATTTTATAATCAGATTTTTTATTTTATAATCAGCTAGGACCATATTTTAGTGTAAGTTGTTTGAATCTTTTGTAAGCATTTAACACAGAATAAGAGAAGGTTCCATGAAATACTTGAATGCTACATAAAATTTCTCAGAGGAGGAGAAAATATTACTATATGTTTTTTCTATGTTAATTACCTGGATCAAAATGAGTAGCAGCTAGCCAGCCCATTGGGCATGCTACTTTTCTAGAGAAGGTGTGCAACTGTGTATATCCAGATGTGTGCATAGGTGTACACCTGTGTTTTCTTTGCAGTAGCTAAAAAGAATATTTAAAAATCTTTAAAAGCAAAAAGCATTGCTAAACAGTGTGCTTTAATTTCTGTAATCTTTTACATAAATCTACACTCGCAAGAGTAGTTTAAATTAATTCCGGAGAGGACATTCCAGATTTGTACAGGTGTAAATGACATTGCAAAACCGAGTGGTTATTTGGTCATAAGGTTCCAATGAGACTACAGCCACATCATCAAATCTTCTGTTTAGTTTGTGAAGTTATAAAATGTTTCAGTGAACCTGCAGACAGCAGTGTTGAAAACAGCATCACAAATCCTGTTGCTCTGTTTAAAATTCTGAATACGTAGAGTGAAGTTCAGATTATTTTTTCCAGTATGTAGCTGAAAATATTTCTGTAAGTAGATTATTTCCCCCACATTTCAGTGTATTTAAAAACATACACACATGGATGTATTTCCCCTTTTAGGAATGCTAGTTCCAGTTTTAAGAATGCAACAAGTCCAGCATTAGTCTGCCTGCTGGAGTTTCTTGTTTAGCAACAGAACCATATTGGGTTTAACTAACACATTTTGATCACACGTGATTTGACTTAAAAAGGTGGAAGTGGTACTACAGACGCCTGCAATTTGATTGATAATGTTAAAAATGTTCATCCACACACTGTCCATTAGATTTGCTTTGCTGAAGTGAGGTTACTCAGCCTGAGATCATTTCATACAGGCAACAAACCTGAAGTTTTGAAATCAAGTGACAAATACTACACGCTCCTCTTTTATGCTCTGTTTTGGTTGTATGTGCATGTAAAAAGTGTTAATGGGATGCATTAAATTTACTAACAACAAAAGTCTCTTGCATTCACACCACTCTGCTGTAACTAGGATCGAGAAGACAAGCTTTAAACAAAAAGAGCTTTCATACCCTGCTCCAGGAGTGTGACCAGTCATGGTAGGTTGGTCTTGGGCTCATAACTACTGAGAGAACTTTTGAAATGGGCACTGTTTGAACTTCTGAGCATGGTCTATAATCTTGCTTAATAATTACATCAACTGTGACAGTTTAATTCAGTGTAGGTATCCAAAACTATTCCTGAAATTAATAATAGGTATGATTTATAGCTTATGCATGTCAAAAGTTATAAGACAAGTCTCATCATGGAACTTAACTATTTTAACATGACTTTTTAAATAGTCCAACCATTTAAAACAATTATATAACATTCTTTCTCCAATTTTTAAAACAAAAAATGTTTCTTTGTATTCATAGGGTTGAATATAGTTAAGTGACCTCTACAAAAACTTGCTCTTTGAAGTGTTCTCTGAAGAGATCTTCAAGGCAGCTGAGTGCCTCAGATTGTGATTTTTTAAGGTTTTGATGCTAGAAAATTGTTTAACAAACAGCTCCAAAATATTGAGATTTTGATTAATAACATACAGTGTCACAGTATTTAAATAATACAAAGTTTGAAATCTAACATGTGGCAGAAGAGTATGTGTTCCACATGGTTAGGAGACTGGGAATGGGGGCATACCAATATCTGAGCAGGAGGAAAATAGTTATACAAAGCCAATTAAAATGTTGTTTAGGAATATATTAAACTGTTGTCTCTACTTGCACCAGAATTTTTCCTCTAAATTCATGGTTGAAGAGGATGTTCCTTCAGCAGAATAGGGAGCTGGGGATACTGTTGCTTTGTTTTTTAAATGTACATACTGTATGACTCTGCAGAACCCTGGATTTGGTTAACATTGACTTCTCAACAGAGAACAGTTTTGGAATATTAGCCTAATTTCCTAATATAGTAGTATGTGACTAATATAACTCAGGGAATCTAGTTGAGTGTAACAGTCTTGAAGAACAATGCTCACACAAATCAGTCTTAGGGCCTCAGAACCTTGCAGTGTAGTTAAATTCCTAAAGAGTTTTATACTCTTCTCAATGTTGAAACTTTACTCATAAAAGAGTACTCTGCCAAAAGAAGTTCTATTCTCTGTAAGGAAGCAAAGTACTGCTGTATTTGGAGTCTTTCCAATGACAGAACTTGAACTAATGTTAAGAGATGCTATACTGGCCTACACTGAGGGGTTAATTTAAAAATCCCTCATTTATACCCTCATTACCACTAGATTAGGATCGCATCTAATCCCACAGTAATTGTGTATTAGCTATATATGTTAGCTCTAGAGTGAGATCTGATGTTTGCGTACAAGTATTTATTTTACTAAGTGAAAAGGAGAAAAGACCTGCCCAACTCTGGCGTCATATGTCTATACCCCATTTGCATATATACCTTTTACATTCTAAACCAGAAAAATTTTGTAACGTTAATTTCTATTTTGGGGTAAGACAAAAGGGATTTTTAAAAAACCAAAAGCATTGGTTTTGGTTTTGGTTTTGGTTTTGGTTTTTGGTTTTGTTTTTGTTTTTGTTTTAATTATAGGAGCAAATTGCAAATTGAGTAACTACTTGATGTGAATGCATTGAGAATATGCAAGTTGCCATTTACCATGCCATTGCAATGATGCAACTGTCCAGACAAAACACTGTCAGAAGATGAAGTGTACCTGTAATTCTTATTGATGCCAACATTTCTTTGTTGTTTTTAATGGTTGGAAGTAGCCACAGAGATGTACGGTGGAAAAGATTCATAACCTACATTTCTGAGCAGTTTTGCATTTGATCTATCAGTTTGAAGGAAATACTTCCAAATGCAGTTCTCTGTTAGTGATGGGAAGTGGTTGCAATATGAATATGCTTTCAGCAGTGCACTGTAAAATGGACAATGAAACTAAAGTTATTCTGTCTTCAGATCAATGTAGGCATGAATCTTAAAAATGTGAAGAAAAGAGCTCATTCAGCAAGCCCTACTAATTATGTCTAGCCCATATTTGCAAATTGTTTAATTGTGGATTGGTATTAGTAAATCTCAAGGATTATTTTGCAGTTGTTGGAATCAACATTAAAAATAGTATCCATTTAATCTCTTTCAGAAGAGTTGAAGCTAAATATTACAAAACTAAAATGTAAATAATGAATAAGAGTATTATAGCCACATTATTATCTAATGACTGGAATCTAACTTCAGAATCATTACAGAACTTCTTTTTTAGTGTTCATTCACCCCACCACAGATATGATTTAATAGAGATTTTAAAAGGACATTTTAATAAGCAGGAATATGAGAGATCTTTGTGAGTTAGGGTTTTGAGGCTGTAGATTACCATCTTTAATCTCAGCTAAACAGAAGATAGTCTCTTAGAATTCTTGAGCACAAATACTTTTTAGTTAGTTTTTTTTTTTTCCCCCGGAATAGTTTCCTTGGGTGAATTTCCAATCTGTTGATGCACATACCTACCACAGCTCACAGTCTATTGCAATTTCAAATTTTGAAACTAAGTAGGCTGGTATTTCTTCAGACAATAATGCTGAAAGGTACATACTGAAAAAGGAAGAAAACCCTGAAACTATTAAAATATCAAGTATTTTCAAAGTGCTTAACTCATGCAGTCGTCAGGAATTACAGAAATTTAAAACAGCAGTACTGAAGTTGCTGACAAAATGCTTTTACTAGTGAGCTCTTTGTCATGTATAGGAAGACTAATCAAAGTCTGAGGCAGCCTTATTGTTCCAATTTCATCCTTCCAGAAAGACTGGTCTCTGAGATACTGAGGCATCGGATTTTCACCCAATGGATTGTTGATGAGGCTTCACAACCAAATCCTCACAGTGTGTGAGTTACAGAGCTGGTTCTAGGCAAGTTCAAGTTAAGCTATTTGTATCTGTGTCACTTTGGACGTGTCATGTTTTGTGAGCAATTAAAAAAAATAGGTCATGTTTTGTACTCTGGAGATACTGCTGTTTGTGATTCTCTCAAAATTTAAACATTTTGCATGCCTCAGACCACTTGCAGGGTAAATGGAGTCCCCTGCTGAGTAGCTAATAGGGGAACTCACACTTTCAAGAAAAGTGTGTCTAATAGCAGGGGATTACTATAAATCTCCTGGTTTGATGTACACCCTCACTTAAATGTTATGGGAGTGGCTTGGGTATCCTGCAGCTTCTGCATCCCACTTGTAGCTGCAGCCAGGCATATATACAAATTAATTTAAGGCAGAAATTTTTAAAGAGGGTTATCAGCTCTCCACGGAGATACCAAAGATCAAAAATTAAGTAGTAAGTTTACCTTTCTTCCCTCCTTCAAAATGCTACATGTGCTTATTTTTTTCAAGTTGAAGTCACAACTCTGGGGGATTTTTGAGTTCTGTGATAGTTGAATATGGACTGCATATATATTTATTTGACTTCAAGTAGAGAAAGTAAAACAAATAAAACTACTTTTGAAATTAATTTATGAACTCAGTGCATTGCATATAATACTATGTCGTGTACTAGATAGTATTGACATGAAACTGACCTCTGAAGTAAGAAAAAAGTCCAACCAGAAAATATTTATTTGGTAAATATAATGATTGCATTTGTTCATGTTATACTCTTGGACATAGCATCTCCCAGACACTGTTTGTGATTCACAGACCGCTGATTATTTCTAAAGGAATCTCTGGAAATTTTGGGAAAAAGTAAGTTCATCCACAGAACATCACTTGTGCAGTTAATGGTTTTCACTAATTTTGTAGTTTCCTGAAACACTAGAGAAGCTTCCTAGGTTTTCTTGTCTAGGCCAAAGATCTCTTGAGCTTAGTCTGTTTCCTGAAAGCCCTTGCTCGGGTGTTTCTGAGACAGCTTGATGTTCCTCAGCTGAACAGAAGGCATTCAAGCAGGTGCTAAGTGTAATAAGGCTAGGTAAGAGACCAATCGTGTTTAATTGCCTTATTCCTCTCCTACCTTTGGGAAGTGGATAGTGCATCACGATTACTCTGCTGTTCATACTTTCAGGTACAGACCGGGGAAGTGGCTGGGATTTGTATATGATATAAACAATATGTTCTTTTAATTAAATCTGTCTATTAAAGATAGTTCTGTGGCTAGCACAGCTGTCAGTCTGACAGCAGACATAGCTTCAGTTCTGTGGAGGTCACTTACCCCCCTGTGTTATCACAGCAGTGAGGTGAATACAGGCACTGGTGACCGTCATCTCTTTCCTGACTGAATGCTGTTCTTAGGCATTTTGTGCTTCACAGCACACCTCTCCAGAGAAGTGGGAATCTTAAGCTCAAAAGACTCCTGAGGCAAATGGTATTTCAGTCTCATTGAAATCCAGTGAGGCACCAAGCACTGAACAAAACCCCACAGAAATTACAGAAGAAATAACAGGAGAGACTTGAGATCGCCTGAATCAATAGGAGTTCTTACTCTGCCTGGCAGATAGGTGAGTTCTCAAATGCTGCTGCTACTGTTGCTAATTCCCTTGAATACATGACCCATGAGACTGAAAGTGAACTGATAGGATGTTTCCTGTGTTGCCACACATGAATAACTCAAAAATATGCGAAGATAGAGGCAAAGTATGATTACTGGTTTCCTATGAGGACATCTGAGTTGGAAAGTGTATTGAGGTTTGTGTTGGGTGGACTTTCAGTGGCTCAGAATCTTCCTTGATTGTTGAATGCCTTTAAAAGTAGCCCATGTTTCTGCTGGGATCATACAGCAAACATTAGCCAACATGAGAAGTATCACAGATAATTGCAGTGAAAATGGTTAACTTTATCTCAGATTAATCTGTGAAGTCATCTGGATTTTTATTCAGTGAAACATGAAATGAATGTGTGAGCCCGTTTTTGTTCTGAAGTATATTTTCTTCATTTTTAGCTTATTTTTTACAGTGTGAATCTTTCTATTTTCTGTGTATTTTAATTATTCTTTTGCTTTGAAAACAAGACATGGTTTGTCTCTTTGCATAGCAAAATTAAGAATGTCATCATGACATTCTTAAATTGGGGAATTAGGGAAAACAACTTGGATACACTGAAACATTTTATACCTTTTGTTTTCTGTAATAGGAATTGAGGTTGATAGGAACAGTAGTCACATACTGTTTTTGCTAGTACTACTCTGAAACAAAGAATGATGAGAACTGGAACTTGCAGATTCAGAACGGGCAAGTATGTTTCCAGTCTAAGAGTTAAGAAAAGAGAAGCAATCATTCAAGTTATTATTTAATGATGGATTGAAACTTGCATTTGAGAAATGACTTCATAACTTATCCCAGATAAAATGAAAAGAGAAGTACCTTTTACCTGGAAGATAAAAAAATAGTAATACTATTCTCAGCAATCTACTTAAGAAAATTGGGTATAAATTGACGTAAATTGGTTATTGAAGCAGAGGTACCACTAAAACTGTGACTGATTCTATTAAGTCTTCTCCCACTTTGTGCTGCAAAACAGTCTCATCTTCTCATTAGAATGATTGGAGACAGCTCTGTGAGTGACTGTAGATTTCTTTTCCAGAATCTGTAAATGTTTCAGATGCATCTGTCAGGCCATACACCAGTTACATGTTAACATTAGCCAAAAATAATGATACTTCATTGTTACTGAACTAACATAACACAGCTATTCAAACTTGGCCACCTACCTACGCATTCCAATCTACAAAACACTGCGAGGGAAGAAAATTGAAGTGGGATCATCGTTTGGCAGATACATATCATAAATTAGCGATCTTCCCAAGGCTTTTCACTGAACCAGCAGTGCAGCTAAATAGCTGTCACTGAGGCACCATGTTCACATTGTAAGGGAATGGAGTACGAAGAAATCATTAATACAAACATTACTAAACAGTAACTGATTCTTTGGAAGATAAACTGAGAAGGATAGAAAAGCATTCTTAGCTGTATCAAGGCATCAAGGTAAGGAGTGTCAGTTATTGGAAGCTGCTTGAGTCAGGACCCCGAGTGAAGCATAAATGCATGACGACCTTTTTCCATGTGCTGAGGAGCTTGGCAGCCTGTGCTCGGGGCAGGACTGTCACCTGGGATCATGTGCTGGGAACACACCTGTGAGAGATAGTCTCGCTGGGGACAAGTCTCTGTGCTTGAGAGCTATGTTTACACTCACGTGTGAGGTTATAGGTGTGCCACCCCCTAGTTCTGTGACCTCTTGTGAAGATCATGTGGTCTGATCTCCGGTCTATTTTCACTTGGCTGCCTGGCTTGACCACACACCTGTTTTGTCACTAGTGATTTTTCTGGCAGTCAATAATTTGTGGCTAACCTTGGTTGCAGTTGCCGAACCTGCTTTGCTCTTTTTGCTCGGGTGTTATGGGGAAGCTGTTCCCACTGGTCTTGCTGTCACCCTTTGTGCCTGGTTGGAATTCTGTGGGTAGCTCACCTGCTCCAGCCCACCAGCTGCCCTGATGAGAAGGAGACAGTGTTTCCAGCCCCTGGGCAGTGAGTTGAAGCCATCAACTGGGGCATTTCACATTTGGCTTCCTTAGAGAACTTCAAGGAATTTCAATACTTGTATTTCAAATGGAAGCAAACAGGACACATAGGAACCAAGTTTTCTCTAATTAATACCACAAGACCCATTTATTTTGGTGGGAGAGACTGTAGTCAATTGTAAATACCATTATAAGTGTTTTTGGAAATGATGGTTTACTTTTGCAAGCCTCTCCAGATCTTTAAGCTTTCCATCTGATATCCAAAATGAAACACTAATGGATATAATTTTACAGAGTATGTTAAAAAAAAAAGTAATGCTGAAATCATTGACATACTTGGTTAATGTTTTGTAATTAACATTTTCCCCCCTTTGAAACCACTGAAGCACTTTGTGGACTAAGTTACTGTGCCACTACTGTGAAATAAGGTAGGAAATATTTTATAATATTTTGATCCCTATTTTCACTCCAACTTACATTATGGCATATTAAAGATTTTCATTGTTCAAATTGGTGAACTGATGTTTAAATAATTTTACACTTTTGTTTTAATCATGTATTTGACATAACTCAAATGTAACTAATTAGTACTGGAGTACTTTTCTTTTATCACATCTTTTCAGATATATTTTTAAAACATTTATTCTGATTATTTATTATGATATGCTGCTTCGAATTAAAATGTTGACTTGTTTTAATAAGAACTCTGAAATCTGTTCATGCATCCTTCATGTAGAAGGCCTAACAAGAATTCTGTTAGTCCCATAACATAGTAGTATTGCTGTAAACATTACAAAGGGTTTATGTTTTTAACATTTTAAAAAAAGATGTTCAGTGCCAATATTTATTCCTCAACTTCAATATCTCTTTGAAACCACTATCCTGAAAAATAGATAATGTTTGAAAGAAGGCAAATTATTAATGCACAGCAGCATAGTCATCAATAGGCTACAAAATACACTTTAAAAATCATGCTTGTACAAACATGGCACAGACTCTGCTGTAGCACTGTATGCTCTAAACGCTGTAGATACATTTTAGAAAACACTGATGAAGCCATTACTGCTTCATGCATTTGTTCATAGTATATATCATTATTCAAGAAATTTAAGAACCATAATGATGGAAAATCACACAGAAAGAAAAGGAACATGGACTTTGTCAGAAACAAGGGCTACATTTTTATTCAAGAGGCCCATAATGATGGAAAATCACAGTGAAAGGCAAAGACGAAACAGGGATCCCATAAAGGGACTGACACACCACAGTGGCACAAGTAGTAGAACCGTCATAGCAAGTGGATAAAAATAAAGAAAACAAAATTAACTAGAGGAGAGCTGGATTCAGAGATGAAGCAGAAAACAGAAGCAAATCACAGTAAATGCTGAAGATTAATTTCAAAGAATCTGCTGAGAATGAGTGCAGAGACAAGTTCCATCAATATTAATGAAACTGAAATAGAACTCCGAACGACCATGAGTACAAAATGGCACACAAAGCATTTTCTTTTAAATAGGTTGGAGATTAGATCATAAGACCTTTCCAAAAATGAACAGAATACACAAAATATGTTATTATGGGAAAAATGATAAACAATCACAACGTAATTAATATTTCTGTAGTTCTTTTTTAAGATTTATCAGCACGCACATTTATTATAGGAGAATGGTTCATAGAAGAGGTATTTAGGAAAAAAAGCAGAGAAGAGTATTTTCTCATGTCCAATGTCCTACAAATATCTTAAAGGGATCTTGTATAACTTCAAGTATCAGTCTTTTAGACTGCTTTAAAAAAAGAGTCAAAAAGCTAGACACCTCAAATCCTTAATAATATATTCCACTTTAAGTTTATATAATGCGCAAGAAAATATTATTGCCCACCTTGAAGTGAAAAAAGAATAACTGTTATAGGTAACTTGACAGTCAAAGCTCTGTGCAGCCAGGAAATAAACTTTTCTTCTGAAATTACTTAAGCTGCCCACTCGTATTAGACAGCCATGAGTACAGGCCATGGGACTTTCAGAGATTCTCATATTCTTGACATTAAAATTTTTTCCCCACCAGCTGACAACTGTATTCACTTCTCGTCAGATAGCCTATGGTTAGAAACAAGGGGTCACACTTTAAAAACCTGATTTCTAAAAAAGACCAACACAAATGTGTAATTTCTTGGATGATGTTGTCAGGAGTCCTGTAAATTGTGAGCGGCATGTCAAATATTGTAAAATCTTTAGCGCAAGAGCAGAGCGAGTACCTTTTCTGATAGATTGCTCTTCCCTATGAACATTTGTTGTGACAGGCAAAATTTCAGTGTCATAAAGAGAGAGATACAATCAATATGTTTCACTTATGTAAAAAATTAAACTATTAAAGGTTTTTTTTATCTATCACAAGAGTTGCCACGTCTTTCTTCTCATAGCAGGTCAATGATGTTATTTCAGTGCCTTCCCACAGCTGGTCAGCAGTAGTTCTTCCCCACTTTAGGGTTCTCAGTGCACTTGCCAATGCACAAACCTTTCTTTTACATTATAGTAAAGATATGATGACCTAAATAAAGCTATTGAGAGAAATAAAAATACTTTGTAAGGCAAAGTTTTGGTTTAAAAGGGAGACTGGGATAAAAATAGTGGAGTAAGTGTAAAAAAAAAAAAGTAGATTAGGTTTGGCAGAAAAATAGTTATTTATGGTAGTTATGGGTAGGCTACACTCTTGTCTTTCTTCAGTGGGGCAGGAATTACATAGTGGAAGCCAGTATTTAAACTCTGGCTGAAAATCCCTCACCAGAGTTTATTTGGGTTCTGAAATCCCAAGTGAAATCTGTGTCCAAGCATTCATGCTTAAGTTAGCCTATTACAATATTACAATTGTGAGGCAACAGAATTTCTATGATCGTGTGTTATTTCTTAACATGGTGATAGTAATCTTTACAGTTTGGTAAGTAATTTCTTAGTGTTTGGGAATAGGATTTCATTGTCTTTCCAGAACTTCTCCGCAGAGGTGTGCTCAAGCTTTGGCTGCTCAGCAAGCACTTCTGGCATGCCCAGTCCTGTCCTGCCATGTGCATCCTGCAGACCAGCAGCTAGCAGGGCAGGACAGTGATTGCTTCCTGATACTGACGTGAATGTAACTCTCCTTTAGGACAACAAGGGCATGGGATACACTGGGAAGCTGGCTGCTAAACAGGTTTGTATCAGGAGCATTGGCACCTGAACAGTTGTTGCCAGATGATGGTGGCTGCAAGGCAACCGTGACAAGGCACCTTTAGAGATGAGGATTGCCAGGGTCTCTGCAATTGCTGTGGATTCTTGGTTGATGCTGGCACCACCAATAGTGTGCATATACATGTTGTTTCCTAAGTTAAAATATGGCAAATCCCACGTTTACAGATGAGAGTACTGCACAGTCGAGAATAGAAAGTTAGGAGCAACTTTGTAAGTAAATTATGGGGAAAACATTGGTGTTGAGTGAAGCTTTGCTGAGCTTCTATGCTTTTCTGAATAGAGAATTATGAAATTACAAAGTAGCTAAGAGGTCCTCTCCTGAATGCAGAAGTGAGGCATAATTGCATTGTGACTTTTTCTTATAAGTACACTGTCATGAAATAAAAAAAAAATATATGTGACCCAAGTTTTAAATTGATTTCTGTTGGGGTTTTTTAATATAGTAGCTGAGTTATGAGGAAGAAATTATTGGATTCTTATTATAACCACAAGAATGTGATATCAGCAGTATGCCATTAATATTTACATGTAAACTGAAGCATTGTAAAGAATAAATCTCCATCGTATTTACAGAGATCACTGTAATCCTAATGTAGAACAGAAATTGTCACCCCACCTTCTCTAGGGGTGCAGTGTTTCTGAATTGGACTGAGGTATACACTCATCTATTCATGCTAAACAGTGTATCTTCATGAGGCAAAACTAGCTGGCTGCAGTGGTAAACTCGTGAAATTTTCCTGTGCAATCCTATGTTGAAGGTGACGTCTGTATCCCTGTTACCATCTCTCTGTGTGCGTAGGGGTGATGCGCTTTCGGGCTTTCATTCATAAGCCCAGAGGAACATATCCCAGCCCCTTTCTGTGGACCAGGCTCCACATCCAGCCATACATGCAATTTTTGTGAGTCCTCTGGATGACCTGGTAAAGGTTGCAGATTTTCCAGAGTGTAAAGAATTTTTTGCTATTTTCCAAATAGTGTCCTATTTCCCACAAGTAACTCTTTTTCTAGGCCTCTAGAAATGTAGATTACTATTATTAATCCATTTTATCTGAACTTTTCAGATTATAAAATACTTTACAATCTGAAGTTAAGAAGTGGAATAAATGTAATATGGAAAAAATGTAAAAGACTTCCAGAATCGCTGCATGATGTCCTTCCTATTTTGTTTGGTTTTCATTTTACAGTAATTTTGCAAATATGTAGTGTATAAAATGTATCATTATCACCTAACTAGCATAGTTTATTAGGTATCTCATTTTGTTCTTCCATCAAAAGAGAACCTATTTTAATCAGGCTAGAATATTACTGCTCAATCTGCATTAGATCCAGAATAAGGCGTGTGGCTTTTTTCCTGAGATCATGTTTTTAAGTTCAACTATCCAGATCTCTGTATGTACATTTTTCTACTCTGTTCAACATATGAAGTCATTCTATCTATCCTAGGAAATTACATCACAAACATTTTTGTGCCCTAGAAAAGAAAGATGGAATGTCTTTGAAAGCTAGCAAGAGCCTATTATTCTTACATAGACATTTAACGGCACACAGTTAAAAATCTAAACTAAATGCCAAAACTTACATTATTTTAGCTTTTGGTGTTGTAACTTCAAACTTTTACCTCATGCAAAACATAGAGTTTAGAGACATTTATAGAAAAGTAATTTATTTTCCCTAAGGTTTCTTTCTTGCTGGTGTCTCCCAGGCTGCTGAACATAGCTCAAGGGTTCCAAAAAACTGATGCAATAGTAAGTCCTTCTGTGGGTTTATTCCTAGTCAGCGTTCCTGCAGGGTGGGCTGGTTTGGATTTCTTGTTTGCTTTCTTTTTTAAAAGTACACAACTATAGTCCGAATTCAGAGACAGAAGTCTCCTTACTTGTAAATTAGAGGATCTTTTTTCATGTTCAATAGCATACTATTGAACATGAAATACTTCAAGGCATGAGAAGTATTTAATACTTATGTTCCTTTTTCATAGTTTGTTGTTCAGCTATCAAGCATCTTGATTAATACACAATTCAGTGCTACCATCTACAACACTAAATAAAGTGAAATCTACATCTTTTCTTGGACCACTACCATTCATTTTCTTTTAACACTTCTTTCATGTCATATGTTGGTTTTTTTTTTTTAATAAAATGATTGTGCTAGAATAGTCCTAGCCTCTTGGAGGCCTAGTACTGCTCACCTCATGATCAGTCTCAATTAAATTTTTTTCTCAGTTTTTATTAATATTAATCATAAAGGTATTTGTATTTTACCGTGGTACTCTCATTTTGCTAAGGTACTGAAATGTTCAAAGTACACCTGTCATTCTTGAACTGAAATTTTATTGATTCACTGGTGTGCTAGTTTGAAAGCAAACTAGTGAGAGACTTCAAGTCAGAAATACAATTTAATAGGAAAAATAAAATAAATTTAATAGTACAAAAAAAACAACCCATTGACAGAGTCAGAGTACAAACCTGACCCCCTGACAGTCAGGGGGTTGGCAGCAGTCCAATCAAATGGTGGCTGCAGTCCTCCTGGAGTGATGGTTCTGTTGAGGCAGTGACTCTGTAGAAAAGGTCTAGTCTTCCTCTGAAGGTCTAGTGGCAGTGTAGAAGGGTCTGGTCTTCCTCTGGGAATCCAGTGGGAAAGCCTGCCTCCGATGTTCGCAATTTCGGCTTATATCCAGGATGGAATGCCTGGCTCCTCCCTCTGGGTGGAGCATCTCACAATGGGATGTAATCTTATCAGTCATACGGTGATGGCCCATTAACAGAAGATATCTCCCTGGAGGGAGGATGGGTCATGGGAGAGATAAAGAACTCTGCCCCACCTGGAGTTAACAGCTGGCCCATTAACAAGAGATAACCCCATGAGTTTATCAGGGGTGAGTCATCAAGGAGATGGGGAACACTGTCCCACCGGTTTTAACAGCTTATGAAGATGGTGAATAGAATACAATCTTTTGGGTACATCTTACACTGTAACCCAGGACAACTGGTAATTTGTCCTACTATAGAACCTCTCTCTTCTTGGTTTTCTCTGTTCTTGTGAGCAAATCTCTTTCACTATTCTCACTATGAAGATCTCGGTATGCGTTATGCCAATTAGTGACATTGTTCATGTTAAAGTTATGAAATTCAGCTGATATATCCAGAGTTATGATCTAGAAATATTAATAATATGTGGCAGATCAGACTGATCTGCACTGCCACTAGATGCATCTAGACTGACAAAGTCTGGGATACCACAGAAAGGGGTGAGAGAAATACTTTATGCCACCACACCAATCCTGACCATTTTTGGAGCTACAGTAACACCATTAACAATCTGTTACCATTAACACAAGGACAGTTATCACAATATAAAAGAATGAAAATGTGTAAATATAAAGTGTAAAGAGTAGTTTAAGTGTATAAAGAATGGAGCAAGGTTAGATTTTCTATGAAATCAGCTGAATCCACAGCTAAAAGAACACGATTGAATCCTACCAAATATAATGTTTAAAAATATTGTATTCAAGCACAGTTCAGCTGTGTGATGACTACCTTTAAACTTCACAGAACTTGATGAACACCATTTAGTTTAGACCATGCCCTTGAGTAGTGTTTCTTTTTAGTACTGAATGTATTTATTACTAGGAGTCATCTGGCTCCCTTCAAGTGGCAGGGACCCAGGTAATTCTGAGCTGGGGTGTGCAAAAGCAGCTGTGTTCTTCTCACCCCCTGGGCTGCACTGAATATTACCTGGTCACAGCAAGGATCAGAGGCTCTGTCTTTATCCTTTCAGTTCTACAAAACCACTTATTTTTGCAGTTCACGGTGACTTTGCTGTAAATATATGTTCTGGGCAACAGAAAGCAAAGACTATGTTGGTGGCAGAAACAACAAACTGTTTTATTACTGTCCCTTAAACTTTGTTTTTAATCAGGCAGAGTTGTCCAGGGCTGTTTGGCTTCTGCACATGATCCAGCTGGACAATAAGCTGTATTTGTGCAGTACTTCAGTGTTGGAGAGTTGACATGGAGATGATTGCTTTCTAGATGTTAGTGGGTTTTTTCCGTCAAACTTATAAAACACATTTTGTATGTAATATGGTCAAGATTATTATGGTTTAAACTATGTATGCTAGTTTAAAATGAGGTTTTCACCTATATGACAGATTTGGATAGAAATATTCAGCCCAATCAGGCAAACTGGCTGTAAAAGCAACTTGAAATCAAAAGCATGTAAGATGAAGTGTTACAGGGCCATGACTTGAGTTCTAGCTGAAGGAATCAAATGCTTTGAAGTCCTGTATCTGCATTTAGTGAAGTGGCCATGCTAACAGTAAATTAGATATAGGGACTACGGAGGGGAGTGGGAGGGAAGGGGAGAAGGGGGCCGTTATTACAGTATGTTGAATGAAGAACATAAATTAAAAACTTATATTTAAACTTATAGTTAAACATTTTTGTACCCACATACTTTAGTAACATATGTAGTCACATTGAAGTAGGCAAGGATTTTAATTTCTTTTTCTCTTCCAGTTCAGCTCTTTGCCCCAACAGCTAAAACCAAAATTATACCTTTATTATTTGTGTATGTATATATACGCAAACACACACACATACATTCCTTTACTTCATGTGTTGAACTGTTTATGCCTTACACCTGTACTGTGCTTACAAACTGGTAAGTTAAATATTTTTATTTTAAGAAGACAAACAAAAAGTTTATCTACTGAGAGTTATTGTGCCTAGACTGGACAACAAAATCGTCTGACGAAATGTTTGGATTGTGGGAAAATTTAATAAGCAGAAAAGCTCTCCAAAAGTAGTCTTTCAGAAAGTTTGTGGCCTTATTAATAGAGCTAGACAAATCCATCCTGTACTGCTGCTGTGAACTAGTCTTGCAAACCACTACTTTCAGGGCAAGTAAAGTGTCTTGAACTTCAGAAGGGTAGAAAACTATGGTGTTTTTATTTTGTTCCTGGGAAGGAAACTAAACTTGGTTACTGAAGTTTGTAATTTATGGATGTGAAGGATTCAGGGGCCGTGCTGAATTTATTTATAAATAATTTTGGTTAATTTCAATATTACTGAATGTTTGGTGCAGTAATACATTAGCTTTATTCAACAGCTAAGTAACTGTATCATAATCTGAACTAGATATACTTTTTTTTCCCTCTTAAGTGTATACTGATAGATTTTAAGACAGTAGAAAGACCACAAATATATTACTAGCAAGAACTGTTATTATCACTATACTAATCGGAAAACTCTGAAAAGATACAGCGTTCTCTTCCTCAATATTATTGTTGCAAAAATCTCATGTCACTGAAATATAAAAGTTGCAACAGACATTTTTTATGTATAATTTCAAATTACGCTTAGTAGAATTGTCCTTTCTTTAAACAAAATTTAAATTCAATATTATATTCCTTTTACTGTGATAGAGATGATATATATCTGATGATACTCTCACCTTGACTCCTTCACTCTGGTGTTTTTCAAGTTTTGAGAATTTTATCTTAGGGACTTAAAATAGGGCATGCTATAAGAATAGTTTTTACTGCCTTCTCTCCTTCAGTTTTCTTAGCAGGCAACACCTGATGGTGCCCATCTTTAATGGCTTAGAGAAGCAGAGCCTGAGTTAAAGAAAATGTCTAATTTTATTGAAGAGTCCTGATCTGACTTCTGTACCATTCTGCAATTAATTTTTCATAGACTCTAAATATGTCATCTTTTCTTCATAACCTATTTTATTTCTAGATTATTTTATTAATTTGCCATGTAAATTGTTATAAATAAATGACAATATATTTACAAGGGTCTCCTCCTGACCATACACCTCTTTATCTAGATAAGCATGAATGAAAATCTAGTGGTGTACCTAAGCATCAGTGCTCCTTTGAATCCGAAAAGCACGTGGCACTTCTCTGGGCATTGGGTATTTCACCTTTCCAGGGCTTCCTGCTCTGGTGCAGGATTGATGGGTGGGCAAACTGAAGAGCAGGACCTTAGCCTGGAGAATAGGAGGCTCAGGGGTGACCTTATCACTCTACAACTCCCAGGAAGGAGGTTGTAGCCTGGTGAGGGTCAGCCTCTTCTCACAGGCACCCAGTGAGAGGATTAGAGGACATGGTCTTCTCCAGCTGTGCCAGAGGTTTAGTCTGGACA
This sequence comes from Platysteira castanea, assembly GCA_013397175.1. NCBI lineage: Eukaryota > Metazoa > Chordata > Aves > Passeriformes > Platysteira > Platysteira castanea. The sequence continues at coordinate 29,100 of VYXC01002440.1, forward strand.
TCAGGAGGAATTTATTCACAGAAAGGGTGATTAGATATTGGAATGGGCTGCCCAGGAGGTGGTGGAGACACCGTCCCCGGGGGTGTTTAAATAAAGTCTGGACATGGCACTCAGTGCCATGGTGTAGTTTACAAGGTGGTGTTTGGTCATAGGTTGGGCTCGATGATCTCAGAGGTCTTTTCCAACCTCATTGATTCTGTGATTTGCGCCTGCATTTGCGAGCAGCGTTACCGAGGGTGCCCGGCCCTTCCGCCGTGGCCGCTGCTGTTACCTGA
>VYXC01002440.1:29389-82150 GCA_013397175.1 Platysteira castanea
GCACCACCCCCGGCCGCCGCCGCGCCCCCCCCGGCCGCCGCCGCGCGGGTGTCTCTCCTCGGCCTTCCGGAGGCGGAGGCCCCGGCTGGGCCGCTGCGCCGTGCCGGGAGGGGACGGGGCGTGGAGGGTGCGCGGGGGTGTCGCGGGGAGCTCAGTGTGCCCTCCTCTGTGCTTGCAGATGCCCCCGAAAAAGGGAGGCGATGGGGTTAAGTCGCACCCGATTATCGGAAGGTTCGGGACGTCCCTGAAGATCGGGATCGTCGGGCTGCCGAACGTGGGGTAGGTGTTCCGGGACGGGCAGGGACCTGAGGCGCTGTCTGGGTGCAGACAGGTGCGGATGCGAGCTGAGGGACACAAGTCTTACTGCTCAGTGATGGACTTCCATCTTTAGCTGGAACTACTTGAAGGTGGAGCAGCGCAAAGATGACAGCGATAGGCGGGTGTGTACGAGTCTGGACAAGATCATAGGGAAGGGGTCAGAGAAAGGAGAAATCTTAGTAATTTCTGAGTTTCATGAAACGCTACGTCTTTTGTATTTCCTTACTTCCACTGTTGTGTTTGTGTAATGCGTGTTTTCATGCAAATACTTTGGCACACGTGCACAACAAATTCCTTTTATATTTTGGGATGATGTGCACAGGAAGGGGTTAATTACTCCGTGTCATTAGCAGTGAGGAGGACTTTCTTGAAACTTCATCAGAGTTTGTAGTGAGACAAGCCGAAGTGACAGTATGGAAGAGATGATGGAACGTTAATCATTGATTTCTGTCATGCTTGTCATCTGTAGTTGTTATAGCTCCTCACAGGAGCTGTACTAGAAAAAGAGGATGAATTGTTTGCCTGGAGAATATACATGTGAAACCTTTTGGTATTAATGCGTGTATCCTATTTACTAAGAGAAGATCTCAGCATTCTCAGACTTTAAATCTTTAACAAATTAGAGGACAAACCTTTGTGCATGTCTTAAAGCTGGAAGCATTGCTTTCTTATGTTTTCATTATAATTTATTTTATTTTTCAGGGTGTAGCTAAGATGTACTCCATAAAGGAAATAATTAGCTGTAGCATTGTACTGCATGTCAATGGGGATAAATAGCATTTTCAGTTATGTGATGATGTAACTTTCAAGGAAAATTGTTAGTGACTTCTGAGCATGTTGGCTGTATGCAGAGCAGCTCTGAAAAACACAACAACCTGAATATTTATGGTAGAAGATTTGGGAGTTAAAAAATCAGGAATTGCTCTTTTGGTTTAATAAATGCCAGCTAACAAAGTAATCTGCCCCTTGGTTTAAGGGAAATGTTCTTTTTTTCCCCCTGATAGCGTACTTGTGGGCTTTTTTCCACTGATATTTAACAAGGATGAAAATAGTTTGGTAAGGTACAACTGTATCTTCATATGCACAAAAGATTACTTGTAATTGATTAACTGATGTGGCTTGCTTTCTGTGCTGCTTTTTTTCTCTTTTCATTGTTGACTTTTACTGCTTAGATACTTAAATTATGTTACAATGTAAATAAATCTGAAGGAACTTGTGGAAAGGGTCGTGGCAAAACTAGTTCAAAGAATTCAAGCATCCTTATGGGTGTCTCACTGTACTTGGGGAAAATGAGTGATGGCCAGTAGGGCTGTGTTGCTTTTGACTTAATTTTTTTGCTAACATGTGTGTGCAATATATGTATTTTGGGGAATTTAAAAGGGTAGAGAAGAGAGGTAACATCACTGAGTTTCACTGGGGCATTCCAGGTACGTGTGTCTTCTGTAATCAGGGGAATGGTCACTGCTGTTGAAGTAAAGGGAAAGCCCAGTATCAGTTTGGGTTAGAATAAGATGTGGTTTTATCCAGTACTTTTAAATGCTTCTGAATTGAACTACTTTAAGAATGTGTGTGTTTTGTTTATAGGAAATCAACGTTTTTCAATGTGTTAACAAAGAGTCAGGCGGCAGCGGAAAACTTTCCTTTCTGTACTATTGATCCAAACGAGAGTCGAGTACCTGTGCCAGATGATAGATTTGACTTCCTATGCCAGTATCACAAACCTCCGAGGTAACTCAAATTCTTAATATTTTTCTTCAGTTAGGCAGCTTCATAAAAGTTCAGTGCTACTGTAATGTCTAGAAATTTGTTACTGACATCGGTTATAATTTCACATTCTAAATGTCTACCTAGATTATACCTTTCCCATGCCCGCAGTATGACCTTTATTGCATGAGAATGATAAATGTAGGAGCTGTCAGTCATTGCTCAACACCATTTGGTGCTTGGTGTTCCTGTCTTTGAAGGTGGTTGCTCCCAGGTGACTTGGAGGATCTTCTGAAGAGGTTTGGAAAATGAACAGTAGTGGACATACCTAACATGTCATAAGGTTGCTCACTTGTCAGATTTCCACCCTATACTTTGTATCATTCAGAATATTGTATGTGCTGTAGGGAGCTAAACAAATATCTGTCATTATCCCTGCATCCTCAGTTATTTGGCAATAAGTTTTATGGGCAGTCTTTTTGTCCCCGATTTTCTCTCCTTTTAATGGGCTCTGCCACTTGTTCTGTGGTATATCCAAGGATATTCCTACACTACATCTCTCTGGATTCTTTCATTATTCTAGGAGTGTATTAATTTTGTCGCATCAATTTTTTTGCTATTGACTGTGTCTGTAATCTGCTCTGTATGTTCAATGTGCAAACACTTTTTTTTTTCACTTGAACATCAAAATTTAAGGTGCTTTCAGAAAACAGAAACTTCAATAGGGACTTGTGACTCCTGAATTTCAGTTTGGAGTTACTTGCAGAGGTATCTTGAATCAAGTGAGTGTACATGAATCATGGGTCAAATTAGCATGCATGTGTCCTTTTTTTCAACTCTTCAGCCTCAGTTTTATAGCCAGATCTCACCCACAGTTAAAAAAGATTGCTTAGTCACTAATCGAAAATCCATTTTCTGACTTAATTTTCAGGTCTAAACAGGCTGTTTCCATCTGGAACTATTGTGCAGTTTTTAAATACTGCATTAATATGAAGCCGTTTGTTTAGGTGGATTGTTACAACATGTTATCTTGTTTTCCTGCTCAAGTCAGTGTTAAGCATGATGGTTACTGCATGGATCTTAACAAAACTGCTGAATTAGAGACAAAGGTTTCAGGCTGTCGACTGTGCAGAGATAATGGTGTGGCTTTTAAGTTTTGTTGACATTTTTCTTCTAAACTATACAATTAGTGCTGCTTTGGCCATGTCAGTAATTCCTTTTTCTTCTCACATAGCTATGAATGGCTACTCCCCAATTAATAGTTGAAGTGACAAAGAGATTATTACCTCTCCACTCACCCTGCCTTTGGCCATCTATCTTTACAAGGAGTGCTAAGATTGTAAATACCTGTACGTGTGTTCTCTGACTAGGAAATTCTCCTTCCCTCCCTCCCCCCTCATCACTCTAAAATGTTAATGAAAATAGTATATTTTCTGAATCTGTGCTCAGTAAATATACTGAGTGTGATAATAAGCTGGATAATCAGCTTTTACTTGAATGGTCTTTTGACTTTCTGCAGATATTTGTTACTGGATGTGGGCATTAGTGGATGTGGGCATTAGTGGATAGTTGCAGCTCCTGAGTTCACTTATGGTGCTTATATGATTTTTGTATTTCACTGTAACAGTAATAAAGCAGAGATAATCAGTGATAATCCAGTAGGACAGTAGACTGAAGTAACTTATTTGGCTGTTTGTACTTGTCTGCCTGAGACTAACTCAGGAAAAGAAGGCTGTAGTTACAAAGATATGCTACTGAATTGTAATTTAAATGTCTTAATTTCTCTCTATAGTCTTGATTTTGTTCTTCATCTTTATGTAATATGTTCCGTGGTAATTTTCTACTTGTTTGGCTTAGTAGACGTAATCCATCTGTGCACACAGAATGTTTTATAAACAGTGAATTCTCTTTAAATTAGACTCTTGTCTAGCCTCAAGATTTTGTCTTTCAAAATCTAAAGCATTTGGGTTTTTGTTTCCCATATGTTACACTTCACATAACTGCAGTCATTGCTGGGAGATGGGGGAAAGAAAAAAGGGGTGACTGTCTTAACTGAAATAAAGTATGGCAGGACAAAGTGATCTTGCCTTGGTGCCTGCTGTGAGCCAGGGCAGAGGGGAGGGACAGGGCTGGGCTGGCAGTTGCTGTCTGTCCCACTGAGCTGGGATTGCTCTGCTGCAGCGACACTGACTATTGCCAGGGGCATTGCTGGTATGAGTTGGTGGCTGTTCTGCCACTGGAGGAAGAGTTGGGATCTTCAGGTACTGTTTCTTGCTTGAGGATCCATTCCTCCCTCCAAAAGAGGAGCACCTCAGCTTCATTGGGACTGGTATGCTGTTACTTGTTAGCCCGTGCTGAAAGCTGACTGGTATTAATTTGAAATGTAAATATTTGTAAATGAAATCACATAGGCAACAATTTAGAGACTATTACCTACAGGTAAATCTGTACTTAATAGATTAAGGTACACTGGCAGAACTTGTAACCTGTGCTTTTTTTCTTTCTGCAGCGGTGGGATGTATATGACTGTTGGCAATAATTAAGTTGAGTGATATAGACTGTACACAGAAGGTGGGCTCTAAGAACTTACAGTAAAAACTGTTATATTGTTGCCAAATGATATAGATGATTTCTTTGAGCTTTAGTGTTACTACTGCTTGCTTTTTGGTGTGAATGAAACTGGATTCTAAAAAAAAAGAAGAAATCTTAATGTATTAAACACAGTTCTGAATGCTTGTTTTTTAAGGGATTTGTTTATATTATGTTACTAACTTAATGTATGCATTTAAACTACTTATTTGTTTGTTATAAATTTCATACAATGTTCAGTGTAAACTCATTTGTTACATTGTGCCCACATGTAGCTTTTTCAGAAAGGAGAGGGTTGATTTTTTTATTTTGTTTTCCTCCTACCCCTGTTCCCCCAGTACAGGTATTTTCAGGCAAGGTTTTACAGACTAATGATTGGATTAGTTCCAGTTTAGTAATTGGAAAGAGTATTTTCTGTAGACTCATTCATTTCAGCAGGAACTAAAACAGAAAGTTGTATTTCGCCCCCACCTGATCTATGAATCCTAAATAGGTAGCAGAGGATGAGGTCTGCTAATTCTGTAATGGAAAAGAGATGTCTTTCATCTCAACAAGTAGCTCCTGACGTGAAAATTATGATATGGAAGCCAGAAACAGTTGCTCTGTTAACTGCAATTAATATTTTATGGGACATACTGTGTTTAGGAGTGATGAGTATCTCACATTAAAAAAGAACTGTGTGTATAGTGCAACTGAAGAAATTCTAGTAAATTAATAAAATCTTTAATTAATCTATTTTCTTGCATATGTTTTGTTCTAAATCTAATTAAAATGCCTCTTAATCACCTTAAACTTTAAAATATTTTTTTAGTGTAAGTATGTCAAACTCATGTAATTTGAACAGTGATTTGTGTCCTAACTCACAAATAGCTTGAAAGCCTCTGGATACATGTACCCACCACTCTTAGCCCATATGTCTTCCTACCTATTGCCACAGCTGCAGTGTGCTGTGCCAGACCAGATGTGCCTCAGGTGACACTGGAGTCCAGCCTCAAAATTATTTTCACTGAAGTGGTAGAGGAAATTTCCTCTTTATTTGATTTAGTTTGTGCCCCAATAATCTCTTCACTGCAATTATTTGCATTTTTTCTACTTTACTCTAAGCTACATGACTGACTAAAAGAAGTACTCAGGAAGAAGCCTAAGGTAATTAACCTACAGCCTAACTGTAGATAGTTACACCCAAAAGACTGCACTGGCTGATAGGAATCAACCTGTCTGAAAATATTAATAAAAAAGGTGATTTTAAAGTCTTATGTTTCTGCTTCCTCCTTTGCTTAAAATCAAATGAGGTTATAAGCAGGAGTGAGTCAAGAGAGGATGAATCAAACTTCTTAAAAAGTTGTCAGTATTTGTTTCATTCCTCATTTACACCTGTGAGTTGCCTTGCACGCATGCATTCACAAACACAAAGCTTATTGCAACCACAGACATTTCTATTTCACCTAGACTATTTCTACTCTATCTTGGATATCCTTTTCAAACTTAAATTTTAAAGCAATTTTGGTTATCTCAAAGGAGGATAATACCTAAATTGCAACTACCCCTCTTCAACTCTAGCACTGTCCATTATACTTCAGGATCTCTATCCTTTTTATCAGAAGATTGCTTTGATTTGGTTTTTTGCATTGCAGATGATAAAATTCATTCATTAAGATCTTTAGTGCTCAAGTGATGGTTACTGAGCTAAGTCTGAGTTAGTCCCATTGCTGTCTAGATCATGAAAGTCTGCAATATTAAATGAAAGTTCCCTTGAACTCATTGTAGGATAGCATACTCAGATACATGATAAAGTTTTAAAGTCAAAATGATGTAATCAGTTGCTGGAAAGCGTTTTGTAGAAACCAGATCAGCAGTGGGACTTTCTGTGGGTCATTATGTGGGGCTTAATCTATGTTTAAGAAGAACATTTATGTAAATGGAAACTCTGTAGTTTCAGAGTCAGAGATCAATAACTTAGCACGATGTAAATCTAACATGTCAACATCTGTAAAAGAATTCCATCTTTTTTACAGAAAATTACTGAAAATTGATAACTATATCCTGTTGTTAGTGTTATTTTTCCTTAGGTGTTACTAAGTTTGCCTGCTCTTCAGTTTGTTCTGAGCCTCCTTAAATCAGCTGGGCTGTGATGCGTGTTCTAGATTTGCATATGTGCCAGCAGTGAATGAAAAATCTTAAGTAATGGTGACTTGAGCCATCTTTTTGCCTGATGGGAGAAGGCAAAATGTAATTAGTTGTATTTTGTTGGTGTAATAACTTACTGAATAGTTTGCGAATGCAGGTGTTTGGTATGTACAAGACACAGAGTATGTGTTGTAATCCACACTGAATCTCTCACCTTGTTATAATTCATATAAAGACAATTTAATTAGCAGATTTTTCACTTCTGGTTCATGTGCCATTAGGTTCAAGTCTTGTTTGTCAGTAACGTGGATAAAATGCTATTAATGAGATCATTCTTGTATAGAAATGACCAGGGTTCATCTGCAATACCTAGTTTTTTGGAAGCAGATTCTTTTAACTGCCTGGTGGGGGATTTTGCTTACATTGGTCAAAACTGCTTGCAAGATTGATTGCAGGAGCTCTAATAGGCAGTACAGTCTCCTGAAAGAGGGAGGGACTGAACTGTTTGGAACTGAGCCAAAAATAGCAGTGAGGACAGACTGAGAATTGAATGGCTCTCAAAGAGATTGTCACAATATACATGTTCTCTTTCTGTGTTGCTGCGTTTACTTCAGGTCATTTGTGAATGCAAACAGATGACTCTGACTTAAGTTCTATGGATTTTCAGGAAGGAAAAAGAATTTCTATTTTCTAACAGACTTAATGTAGCTGCTTTTAAAGGCAGAAGAGCCTGTGCTGGAACCAGGAGATGAGTAGCACATTTGGCTTTACCAAAGAGAAAGGGGAACTGGACATTTTACCTTCATACTGAAGAATCTGACCTTCTTGGTTGTGGGACCTAGGATCAGGTAGAGTTTGAGTTGAGAGAAACTTCTTGAACTATTAAAGAAATGAGTAAAAAATGAGTGTGTTATGAGTATTATCATCAAGGCTTTCTGGAAAACTACTGCGTGTTGAATTTAGTTGAAGTTGTCATATGGCTTTCCAGGGTTTCCTGGTGGATGTGAAATTTAAGTAAACTGTATTAAAGGCTGCAGAGAAACTAATGGGATGTTGGTTTCATTGGGGAAGAGAGACTGTGGAAACCTAGAAGAGTGAAAATCCAGGGAGAGAAACAGCGTTTCAGTTATCATGTTTCAGTTGAAGTCACAGCTTCAGGTGTGTGCTGACTGTGAGTTTTTTCAACAATGCAATTATTTGTGGAAACTCAACAAATAAATGTATGCCTCTTCCCCTCAAATTTTGGAAAAAAAATATGCACAACAAATTGCAGATACCATATGTACGTACATTTTAGAAGCAAAAAGGTAACTGATTGCATTGTACCATTCAGAACTGCTGTACAGGACAAAGAGGTCAGGTAAAGAAACTTCTCCTGTTTAAGTAACTGGTTTGGACTGAAATTTGAAACAAAATTTGAAACTAAGTTAGTGAAAAATAAGCTTCACTCCCTGCAAAATATGTAACACTATGGATGCATAAGCCTCTTGTTCCTGAAATGCCCTAACCACCAGACTGCAAAACTGTACTTTGTCTGGCCCAGTGAGTCTTGTGCTCTTTAGTGCATGGTTGCTCATACAGTGAAGGTAGTACACTAACACAAACTCAATGCTGCTGTTTTTCAAAGTGAGGTAACAAACCCCTGCTCAAGGATTATACCTGTGGTTAAAATATACCGATACTTCTGGACTTGGTGTTCTGTTTCATATTACAAATCCTTGTGACATGCTTTATGGTAGATTGGTGTTGCACTGATTTGTACAAATGATCAGTTGATGCCACCTGTTCCTGATGATCATTTGAGGCTCAGTGACATTATGCTAATGCTGACTAATGAATCTTAAGAAATGGAAATTAATTTGTTTAGAGGAGGAGAAAAAAGAAAGCAAAATGTGGTTAAGCCTTCAATAAACCATATTCAAGATATACGGTGCTTTCCCCCCATTCTGTGCAATGTTCTCTGTTTGTTTAGTTTCATAATGTTTACTCTTCGTCCTTCAGGGTACAGGCAAGTGTGACTAGCTTGTGCTTTTTTCTGCTTTTCTGTGTATTCATCTTTCTATGATGAAACAGTGGTTTAGACCCGGGAAGGTGTCTGCCAGTGGGATACTTTTAATTTGCTTGGAATGTGAGCTTTGTGGTACCCGAAGTGAAGGTGAGAAAGCACCCTGGAAACCCACATACTTCAAAGGTCTCTTGCTTGTATTACTCAACTGTGAAAGAAATGTGCTGGGGTTTTCTTTCCATTGTGTAGCAAATGAGGTTGATTCTGGTGATAGAGTGGCCATCTGCATATGAACGTATCTGTCTTGCTCTAATGTGGCATCTTTGTGGTGAAAGTGTGAATTGTTCTGATGGCTGGCCAGGAAGTTAATCCTACCAGAAAAGTGAGAGGGGAGCATAGAACATTTCTTACACCACCTTTGTTTTCCTTAAAACATAGTTTAAAATGACAATGGAGAAGTGCTTTAAAGAGTGGCATTTTTCTGTCTTGCTTGTGAGTGAGTGTCAAAAACCAAGGACTGGGAAGTTGCCGCAGTTTCTTCTCAAGTATGTTAGTTCTGTTTGTGTCAGGCAGAAGGACTTACTGGATTAATGCATAATAGTTACTGGCTTCTGTCTTCAGACTGTGAGTTACTCTTGCTAGTGCCTTAAATAAGGATTTGCTGTTTCTGTGTTCGTGTACTGGTAGTTTAAAAAAAAAAAATAGTGGGACAATCATGTTCTTTTGACAGCATTCCACGGCATTAACTTGCAGCACACAATATCTGTCTTCCCAAGGATGAGCCCTTCTTTTCATGGGCCTAGTGAAGTTTAAAGTCAACATACTGTGTACCTGAATTTAAGTAACTTATTGTATCATGTTAAATAATTGCTTCTTTCTAAGTACATCACAAAGATACTAATTAGATGAAATATGCCGTTAAGTTCCTAATTTATTACCCCTGACACGTTTAGTGACACTTTGAACTTCACCTTGGTAAACAAAAATATTTTGTCCAGATCTTGTATTGTGAAATTATTGTACTTGAAAGAAGTAATTTTTCTGTGGAAATGTTAGAGCAAGATTGAAAACAAAACCTTTAGGTCACCACTCTTCCAGAAATAATTGATGTTCCATACTCAAACAGATTCTAGTGAATCATCTCTTCTGTGGTGGTTTGACGCTGGTTTAAATGCCAAACACATGAAATCCAGTTACGTACAAAAGGGAATATGGGTTTATTGAGGAAAATGTAAAGAAACCTCGGGGTGAAACAAGGTCTACACTTAAACAGTTGCAATATAAAGGAAAGTTTATTACTAACAGAATGAAAAAAAAAAAAAGATAAATTAAAGCAAACCTTTAAACACTTTTCTTCCCAATGCCCCCTCTTTTACTACAAACCTTTCACAACTGAAAACAAAACAAGAACATGGCATTTAGGTCAAAGTGGCATTTTTTCTAAGTCTTTTTATGCTTAAGGAAAAGAGGTTTTTCTACTGTGCCATAGAGTTTTCACAACTTTACAGTCCGCCCAGTCCTGTTGAAGTGAAAAAGGTATCTTTACCATGAATCTTTCGCAGTCTTCGCACACTGCCAAGTCATGGGCCACAGGAGAAAATGGGGTTTTAATCTTTTAAGGATGAGTTATCTCAGTCTGAAAGCAAAAGTTCTCTACTTTAAATCCTTAACAGCTTCTCATAACTTCTATGTGGCCTGGCATAGACCTCTCTATAACAGCTTCTCACAACATTTATATGGGCTTTTTTATTTTATAGGCCTTTTTATAAAGTCACAGGTTGCACAAGAATTTCTCATCCCCCCAAGTTTTTCCGAATGGATAGAAGTCCTTTTTATGGTTTTGTAAGAAGCATTTTTAAGCTTTGCACCAGAAGCGTGGCAGCCCTCTTTTCCTGTCGCCATCTAGCTGCCTTCCCATGTGGTTTCATCCCTTCCCCTCTGTCTCTGACCTTGGAGCCGCCATGTTCAGCTTCGTCCCATGGGACTTTCCTGTTCTCTTCTTTCCTCGCTGACTTGAAAGAAAAGGTGTCTTTGTCGGTTGTGGTCTGGTGTTTCTGCAGCTTTGGCTAGAGCTGTGCTGGATGCAAGGGGGTCCCGCTGGTCCCATGCAGGGTCTCAGTGGCTTTAGATTATCTCGACCACATGGCCTTGGTTACAGGCTGCCCGCGCAGTGGGGACAGCTCTCTCCCTAGAGAGGAAGGACCGGCCCCTCGCTGCCACCGCGCTGAGGGGTCGAGGGGCTCTGCCCACTCCTTGGCCCTTGATGGGAGAAACAAAGAGAAATCTCCCGTTCTTGCACAGGCTTTTTATATGCAAAATTGCAAAAGCGATTGGCCCAAAAGCCCGTCAATCAATTCAGGTTCAACCTATTACATCTTCCCACATTAGGGAATTAATTTGAAGTGAGGAAGCACATCTGCTGATATGTGTTATTTACAGTCAAATGGAAGTAGGGTAGCACCAAAGAAAAAAATGTGAAATTGTGTTTTGTTCTACCTAAGTCAGTTGCTCTGAGCAGAGACAATGGTCCATAGATTTCTGTAACTACATTTTTTTTCTGTCTGGACTATAGCTGCCATACCAGGCACTGGGATAAGAAGAGAAGGGTGATTTTCCTGCTGGTGGAGTTTCCTGCTATTACAGATTTGACAGCAGTCATGTCATATATTGAAGTATTTGAAAAAACTATTTATCAGCATGTTGTGATACTAATAAAAATAAAGCTCAGTTTGGGCTGTGGACAGTAAAGATTTCAGAAGTGTAATGCTGCTCAGAGAAGGTTTCTGTAAGGGCTGCCTAGGAGGTTACTGGCTGGGTCATCCCTAGCCCTCATTCCCACCTTTGTGGTTGTTTCTGTCTGTGAGCAGCATTGGAAAGGTAGGTCTTTGGAAAGGGCATCTTAAGGTAGACCACAGAATTAATATCTTTGGATTTGAATCTGGTGTTAAAGAACACTCACCATAGAACACTCTCCACATTCCAAATTTCAGCATGTGTGTCATGCTGGCTTCAGGGCATGTCACACCCCTCTCCTTGGGGGTGTGAAAGCTGTGGGTTTGGGTGTTTGCTACTATACTTACTGCCAGTAAAATAGTGAGCTGTTTTATTAGTCCTAGCATATGCTAATGAAATGTAATGGTGATAAAGTGTTTGATGGGAACGAACTACTGCTCCAGCTACTTATTTTGGAGCCATCAAGCTGGAGATCTTGAGACTGTGGTGTGCAGTTTCCGGTCTTTTGCAAATGAGGGATTTGCAGCATTTCCATGTGCTTCTCTCTGCCGCTGTTCACGATGATGATGGTCATTTGATGGTCATAGAACAAATGAAGGTGCTTTTAGTCAACACCTTATCACAAGTTTTAGTGGTTTCTTGGGGTTTTTTCCGACTCAGCTGGATTTTGAGAAGTAATTTCGTTTAGAGTATACATGAAAAGTTTCATGCCCATTAAGTTATTTGTTCATTTTAAAACAAGTTGAGAATTTGTGGAGGATAGAAGGTTTGTAGTTTATCAATTTCTGGTAACTTTAAAACCTTTTTTCTGGTTTTTGTCAGCTATATTTGAACTTAATGACTATTCTGTTGTTGCTGTATAAAATGTCGTGTGAACACGTCTGCTTAACCCTTTGCTGTTTACTATGGTGGAAAACATCACAGCTGTTTACATTATAATACCATCTTAACTTATCTGCTTTTTTTCCCAAATTGTTTGCATAACCCTGATCACTGCTAGTTTTAATCACCACTGTATTGAGAAAGAAAGTGCCCTTGTCTTCTGAGAAAGTTGCATAACTTACTTAACTAAATGGTAACCATAGAGGTGTGCAATAGCAGAGTGCAATGGCCTTTTGTGTCTTATCCCTTTGGTCCTGTGAAAACTGTGCATTACATGACATATCTACACCTCAGTCTTCCAAGGCCTGCTCAATTATTGTATAATAGTCTGTATGATTCCACACTTCAAAACTAGTTTACTTAATTTTATATAAATATTTGCAGAGAACTTAGAGAATGGATGTTTTACATGTGATGGGGGAATTTTGTTTTGCACATTCCATACTGTGATGCTTAACTTTTTCCAAAGAAAAAAGAAGTGTTGAATTTTCATGTTCTGAATTTATTTCTGTGCTCAAAATTTTGGCTAATATGCTTTAGTAATGAAATGTTTAACTTCTATATTTCAGCAAAATTCCAGCATTTCTGAATGTGGTGGATATTGCTGGCCTTGTGAAAGGAGCCCACACTGGACAAGGCTTAGGAAATTCCTTCTTGTCTCACATTAACGCCTGTGATGGGATCTTTCATCTGATGCGTATGTAAACTTATTTATCTGTTTTCCCTAGATTAAGGACAGCATTGTTGTACTGTAATTAATAACTGTGGAGCAAATATCCATTACAATTTTAACCTTTACCATTCAATTCAAAGCCATCAGGTCTTAGGTTTTTCCAGCCAAGACAATCCTCATCCTCTGCTATCTAACAGGTGCACCATTCTTCATTAGCGTTGTACTGAAGACTTGAACTGGGTTTTTGGAAATCTGCAATAATGATGTGTCGTTTTCTTTTGCCAGCAGTACATGGCAGTTTATTTAATTTCATGAAGATGGAGAAATGAAATGTATTAATAAAATACAGAAATGGAAGTAGAAGTCTGCTGCTTCTGTAAATCTTTAAACTTTCCAGATCCTGAGAGGATGAAGTTTGTTGCCTTTTACCGGGGTTTGGTCCAAGTTCCTGATGAATGGTGTGTCTTTGGGAGCCAATGCCCTGAAACCAGCTGTCAGTTTTCAGCCTGGTGGGTGGGCACTGAACACTGAATCTGTGCAGTCACAGTAGAAAGTGGCTTAAAAAGAACTCAGGCAGGCTGCTCCTGTTCAAGGGCAATAGGTAGGGGACTGGAGGGTGAGACTTATATGCCAGCAAGCTGGAGAAGAGATGTTGCTGAAGATGAAGAGAAGATAAGAATGATAAAATCTTGGTAAGAAGAGCTGTAACAGGAAGTGATCTGGGGACTGTGCATTTTCAAAGCATGAAAAATTTAGTGTTTGTTTTCATTTTGATTTGATCTGGAACAAATTTTCACCTGTGAGCACTGAAAGTGTTGTTCCCCATCTTTATGCTGTTGTGGTATGCACTACTACTGCCTGTGGTAATGGCCAGCATGGGAAGCAGAGTCCTTCAGAGAATTGGTCTTTTTCTTATTTATGGATGCCAGGCAGGAAGTCAGAAGCAGCTCATTGTGGATTTGTGCTGTAAGCTTCAAGCTCTGCATGCCTGAGTATATTGAGGAAAGGCTTGTTAGACTTTGACTTAGCTTGGTTCAGTTGGTAATTCTGCAGTAAGTAGTTTGAGAATTAACCAAGTTGTATTAATTAAGATAACAATAGGCAAGGAAGTGGCTTGACAGGAATGGAGAGCTTTTGTTGAGTATGATGAGACAAACTTTGGGTAGCTCACCAAAGGTATTTTATAGTTCCAGGCTAAAGGTTTTGATCCTGTTTTCTTTATTCATTGAGGATGTGTTAAACTGTGTTTTCTTTAGGACAGAAGGTTTATTTGTGGGATTTTTTAGCTGCCATAACAGAATGCACTGTTGTTACCTCTTTGTGTTCTGAGATGTTTTTTGGAGAAGGCTGTTGCCTATCAGTTGATCCACCACAAGGCACACAGGTGAGCTCTTAGATGGCATAAAGATGAGGACAAATGCGACCTGTTTCCACCTGGCTAATTCTCTCCTTTCCTTACTTCATTTAAAAAGGGACAGTACCCCCATCTTGATATAGCTGTGGATTTTCAGCCTTCAAATTTCCATATCCTTGTTAGACTGTTACTTTTCCTGAGATACATGGTTTTCCTGAGATATATTGATTTTTATTAAATCAACAAAAACATTGTTTATATGTCTAAGGTATATTTTAATATATGCAAAGAAACAGGCAACACATGGCAACCACACATGGTAGGGTAATAGGACAAGTGAAGGAGAGGTAAGTTTGTGTTGAGCACCACTGTATTTTTATTCATGATTAGTGATAGTATGAAGTAGATTCTCTTAGCTCAGCAAACAAGGCAATTAAGTTGTCCTCTGCAGAACAGAGCGATCCATTCTTGGATTTTGATACTTTGTGTAGATTTTTTTTCTGTAAAAGTGCACAAACTGAAAATGATTTACTGATATTTAAACTCAACCAATTGGTCTCCATACACTTAAAAAGAAAAATTTCAGATGTTACACCAGTTTCTTAGGGGGTAGGGGTGTAATTTACTTTTGGCCACATCCAGTTATGAAAACCTCAGGCAGATATACTTGTTTACTTACTGGCTGAGTGGATGAGGGATTTAATTTTGGAATGGTTGTCTGTCCTGGATAGTGGTGTTTGCAGTCCATAGTAACCTGACACATGCTTTAAGGTACTTACAGCTTTGTTCATCTTCCAAGTTTCACAGTTTATTTTGAAACATTTCTGACAGTTCGATTCTCCGTGTTTCAGGTGTAGTGCAGTTTTAACTGAGGCAAAGTTTTTTGTAGTGATAGAAGGCAGGCTGTTTGAAGGTTATGATAGTGTTTCTTCCACAGTTTCGTGGCTTTAACCACCTTTCAACTTTTATGGCAGATCGGTCACAAGTACTTGTAGAAAATTACTTTCTTTGTATGGTGAACTATAAATGGCAACTTTGTTACAAGTGTAAATTTACAAATTACGCTTAAACAATGCTTCAGTGAGGAAAATGGTAGATACCAGTATTTAGTCCCTGCTATAGCTCTGTCAAGTTTTTAAACATACTGGACATTAAACAGCCAGAGCTCTTCATGTTTTTGAATTTCTCTTCCCACTGATATTCTGCAGTCCTAGTTTTCTAGAAAATATGTTCCACATTTTTCTCTTATTTTTATAGTTTCTTTAATGAAATCCAGTCTTTCTCTTCAAAGGTACAGAAATTGGGAGGAAGCTTGTCTGTAAAAGTACTTTGCTATCAAATGCTCCTTTTCAATTAATAAAAAACATTAGGGTTGAATGCCCCGTGTTTAAAGCAGGGCAGGCAACATTGGGTTTTGTGGAAGAACCTGAAAGCTGACCTGTGCCATCCCCTGGTGTGCCAGTCCTGCAGAGGATGGTGTGAGCTACCTGTGGTGCTGGGAGAGTGTGGGCAAGGAGGGGCTGGGAAGCTCCTACTTTGTTCCTATGGAAGTGCTTCAACTTCACAGCAGAGGAGCTCCAGCTGCCTTTTAGCAGCAGGATGGGGAGTTTGGTAACTGATAATCCATGAAATCTTGTTCTTTATGATAAGAGTGAAAGAACTATGAAGATAGGTAAACATCCCCTACAGTCTTACAGAAGTGACTGGTGTGACCAGTATGAATGGGTTCCTAGAAAGCTTTAATTGCTTTTACTTCAGTTTCATGTTTGTTAAAACTGGAAATGTTTAGTACACCCCCTGGATCTGCCTCCTTCAGGATTTTAGGTAACTTCTAAAGCTGTTTGTCATTATTTAAAGCTTTGATAGCTATGAATCATGTCAGTTGAGTAGTTTACTCTTACTTGAAAAAAGCACTAATCAAAACTGAGTTTGACAATATTTTTGCAGATTTTTGCTCAGCATTTAAAATCAAGTTGACTTAACTTTTTTTTTTACCATCACAAATGTTAATGGTAACTCGCAGTAATACTGCCAGTGTTTTGATTTGCCCTCAGAAATCAAAGTGATGATCAAGTTACTTAACTGACTAAGATACATCCTTCACTTTTTTGGACTTTCTATAAAAATGTGTGTATTTTCTGTATAAAGATGCTAATCATCTGTAGCTTTTATATATTTGAGGCATGATGCATTTTTCCCCCGTGTTCTCTAACAAGAAATCATACCTGCTGATTGCTGCTCCTGAAATCCAACTGCTACTGAGAGGAGGCATGTGAGGGTATCACTTAGCCACACTCCACTGCACTAACATTTGAGTGAACAAAGTATGAGTTACATCTTTCAGCATGTGTGTTCTGTGCTTTGGGAATCACAGTGTCTCAGTTTTTGCAGCTGTAGCTCGGCTGTGTCACTTCTAATATCTGAAGCTGTTTTTTCATCTTTATAATGTGTCAAAATTCACCTTGAAATGATGCAAACATATCTGTCTTAAGAAAAAATTTACTGTTGTTGACATATTTTGGTTCAATTTTTTTAAGATGCTTTGGTTTTGTTTTATATTACTAAGTGTAGTTGACATCTGTTAAAAAAGGGTTGCTATTTACAAATACAAACCTTTCACTGCTTAGCTACTGAAGTTTAAAAATAGTCTGCACATATTAAACTTAGTGTTACACAATCAAGATGTATTGATGTATTGATGTATTTTTTGGAGTAGATGATAGTTCCTATTGAAATTTTCTCTTCTTACTTATTGTTGGAGTAACTGAATTAAAGTTTAATAAAATATTTGGAGTGGCTCACAATTCAGCTAAACTTTCAGTTGGCTTTCAGTAACTTCTCCATATTAAATCCAGAAACTGTGAAAGCTGTCAAATTAAATAGGCAGTTGTGTCTGTGTATTAATCTAATACTTGGGGTTTTTTTGCTTGTAGTTTTGTTTGTTTGGGATTTTTTTTGGTTAAATATTGTACAGTGTTTTGTTTTTGAGAAAAGGCTTTGCATAGGAGATTTTTCTGATCACAAAGTTAGGAAAATGGCATTCCTCTACTCCTTTTAGCAAAATCATCACTGAAAGTGAAATAGTTTATATTTGCAAGATTATTTTTGCATTGCATGTTGCAATTTCAGAATATCAGGTCATGGAAATAAATGAACTAGGGGTAACCGTCTTAGGCCATGTGTTACCTGTCTTTGAATTTTACCTCTCCATATTCAGATACTAAGCCCACTGCTTTGAAAGGGAAGGGAATCTATTAACAGTGTTTATGGAGATGCGTACAAATTCACTTATTCTTAGTTTTTCCTCATTTAAAAAAATGCTTTTGTTGCAGGAGAGGAGGGTTTTTCAGAGGTTGCTTAGCTGTGTTTTACTTCAGAGCTTTTATTCATGTAGATCTCCTCCCTGCAGCAGCAGTTTTGTACCTGCAGGCAGAAACAGAATGCAGGTGTAGTGAATGATCCCTGGCTGCGTCTCATCAGGCCTTTGCAGCTCTTGGTACTGTACCACATTCTGTGGTAATGAGCGAGACTGGGTACAGTCCCTTCTCGAAGCAGGTGAAGTTAAGCTCTGAAGCAAACAACGTTCTAGAGAGGAATTCTATATGCATACGAGTATTCATTCCCCTTTTAGATAACGTGAAGGAAAAGGAAGCATGTTGGAATAAACTTTTTTTTTTTCATTTGAACACAGTATTCAGTTTGAGGCAAAAAGACCCCACAAAACACTTGAGAAAAAAGGGATTTAAAGGTACAATGAGTCATGGAAGACTTATTCTCTAGATGTATTGCTTTGACACAAGATTTCTTGCAGGGGAACTCATGGAGTTGTCATTAGTGTCGGGTACTAGCTTTAAGCTATCTTGGAGAGCTCGCTGTCTAGTGCTGTAGGATTTTTCTCGCTGGATCCAAGGAGGGGAGCACAGCAGACTTTTTGCTCAGAAATAATGTTGGCAGAGAGAAGAAACGTTCGTACAGATGTCTGCTCAAAGAAGCTTCTTGAGAAATAACCACATAGGATTGGAGTGTTTGTGAAGCACCCAGCAGCAGAAGCAGTAGATGTAAATGAAATTGAAGTAGATCACGAGCTAGAGCAGGCATCACAATGGCTGTTGTCTTTCTTATGTGCCTACTCTTCAGTGCAAGAACATGGAAAGAGACTTAGGATGAAGGCTGATGCTTAAAAGCAGTTGTTTGTAAAAACATCTGAAGAGCAGAAAAGAACCTTGTGTGTGCTTTGGATACTAGTACATTATTGTTCAAAATGTTGGTAGTGGAATGAAAAGACTGGGATGGGATTCTTGTGAATCTTCTCTCATGCAGTTTCAGTTACTACTACCTTGAAACCTAAACCTGCAAGAGGGAGGGAGGCATTTTGTACACCAGCATCCTGTTCAATAGATCAATAGTTCAATAGATCAGTGCAGGATCAACTAGCTTAATTTGGCCAGCTGTGGAAAACGTTTAACTAATCAAATTTTTCACTTAGGCAAGAAGATAATTACAGGAAGGGCAATAACCTCATACGCTGAACAATTGCAGAAGAACTTTGCAAGATCCGTCCTTGAGCATAATGTTAGTGTGTTTGAGATACAGGAAATCACATTGTAAAATCACCCTCATCTCCTGTTTTATTGCTGGTGTTTCTTTCCTTTTGGTGTGCATACCTAGACAAAATTTGTAGGTTTGTACCTCGAAGCTGTTTGCAGTATGTTGTTTGGAGCTTTGTCTCCAGCAGAGGAGTGAGTTTGTTTTCCTGGACATGTGGGTGCAGGTTGTAGAACAGGTGCTGGAAAATTGTCATTACTGTAGTGAGTTAGCCTTTGTCTTTATTGAACAGTAAATTACATTGCCAGACTAGGTGGAAGTGATACCTGAGCTTTAATCCATATTCCTCTAAGGCTAGGTAGTTACAGTTTAAAGCACAAAATAAACTCAGGTAAGGGTTTAAATAGGTTTCATTCTCAAACTTCTCACAAGTAATTGTTGTTCTGAGAGCTGAATAAGCCTCCCCAAATATATGGATATTAGGAGCAAAAGTTTATATGTAGCATTTTAGTCCATGATAATTAAATAAATGTCTCTCAAGGATATACTTTACTTCTTCAGAAAGGATGAGAGCTATAATGTTCAAACATCGTTATTAATCAAACAGTCCAAAATTTGTTTTGTGTTGAGGTTGCCTTTTGATGTCACAAATTGAATTTCGATTGTATAGTACCTAGGAGGTTTCTCTTCAGTCTCAAATATTGTAGTCTGTAATTTTATCTAATTACTTACTCTCATTGAGAAGGAAAACTACTGTTCTTGCATTCTTCTCTAGCCTTTATCATAGTTTGACAATGCTAGATTTTTTAGTATCACGCTAATTGAAGTGACAGTGGATTTTGGAACCCACTTTGTCATTCATCTTTAGCATAATATCCTATGCCTCTTTATGTCCAGTTTTTTTTTGTATCAGAACAGACGAAAACATAAAATTTCCGGTCTAAAGGCCACCACCCTTGCTAGAGTAGCAGCATCTAATGCCATTCTATTTATAGATGGAACTTGTTAAGTTTCCTCAGCAGGGACTTAAAGCTATGACCTCGTAGGCCAGAAACAGGAGAGCTACCTACTGAGCTACAAGGGCAATCTCTCAATGCTAAAGAATACATAGAAAATTTCTGATATACTGTACTGTGAGTCATAAAGTACTTGACCAGTAAACCCTCCCTCCCCTGAGAATAAAGACCAGGCAGGCTATCTTTACTGAATCATTGCTATTATTTGACCTACAACTACTTTTATTATAGTTCTGTGTGTGTGATTTGGCAGTGTGTAATTGCTATTTAGGCAATGCAGATGCGTTTTTCCTCTGTAATACTTTAAAGTAATCAACAATGTGTGATAGGGTGTTCAGGTGACTGTTTCTGAAATACATGTTTACCTGTGTGAGTGGATGTCTTTGCTGATGGTGTACGGTTTCCTGACTTTCTAAAGACAGTGATAGTTTGATAATTTATTAATAATTTTTTATTTGCTGTTCCATGGGCTTTCTTGGAAGTTCGAAGGGAAAAGTACTGCAGATAGATTTGTTTTGTTTTTCTAATATGAAATGTGAAAGCCTGTTTTCCTTTGGTCAGAGGAAGGTTACCTCAGAAAAGGTGAAATAATGGTTCTTTGAGAGACTGTAAGAACAGAAAAAGATAAGTGGCTGAGTATTTTCACTTTAATTAGCTGCATGATTGTATCAGAAAGGTGAGTGATCTGTAAACTGAGAATATTATAGCATCCCTTTCAGGAAGTTGCTTTTGAGAAAGTGCTTTAATTTTTTAAATGCAGCGTTTTAAGGAAAACTTTAAATTAGATAGGTTCCTAGAAGCACTTCTGTTTCCCAGTTGAATCAGATGGCTGTGCTTCCTGACGCAGCTGAGGGCATGGTGTGCCCTGGGTTTGTAAATGACGGTAGGAGTTGGCTGTTGCTGTTCAGGGGCTCTTTATTGCTGTCCCTCATTGCTCTGGAGTTGAATATGCAGGTGGGTCAATACTAGATGAGCTGAGGTGACAATTTCCGAGGCTTATGTGACTTCAGTATTGAAATAGATGAGGAGCAGTTTACTCATGTGATTGCTGCATCCTGGACAGTGGAGTAACTACTGCAAATGAAGACCAGGAGGAACCTGGCTTTGGGTTTCTTATTCTGGCTGTAAGTTACTTATCCTAGACAAACTAAACAAGGCTTCTGGGTTATTTAAGATATACTGTTGTAAGACTTAATTAATATATACCTCCCTTCTGTTCTGTGTCAAGCAAATTTTTCTGCGATCCTTGGGTTTAGAATTCCTTTGTCTTTGCCTGTGAGAGTTTATGAGACTGTTTAATAAACTGACAGAGAAACCTCTGGTTCAGTTTCCTTTCAGAATTGCTATTTATTGGAGTAGCCTGGTTTCTACAATGGCCAGAATGCCACTTTTAGAAAAATAGGTGTCTGTCCTTGTCCAAGTCATACATTGTGCCAGACTTGTACACTGGATGAGAAGGTCTTCAGCGAACTGAAGCGGTCCCATACACCGACACTTTTTCTCATGGATATGCTGCCACTTTCTTCTGTGCTGTTGGAACTGATTGTGATACCGTGTAGTAAAAGGGCTTTTGGTTTTTAAAAATAACCATATTCTTCTTGCTGGATCGTTTTAAAAATAGGTCATTTCTTTAATCAGATTTAATATGTAATTCAGAAAACAGTCATGCTGTTCTAGCTGAGGGAGCATTAAGCTGAGCTTGGTAAAATGAAAAATGTTTGTAAAAGGGCAGCCATAGGAAATACGTGATGCCAGTTGCATACTTTTTTTTTCACCTTTATTTTTTTTCTTCCAAGTTTGCAATACTTAGGCATGTTTTCTTTCAAACCTTGCACATTTTCCACTGGAGTCTGAAGAAACCTGACTTTCTTATGACTGTTATTTATGCTGAGATGTTATTGAGATGCAGGGTTTGGTTGCAGATGTGCCTTTGTGCTGTTGTAATGGTAAAGTATTGATGTGGAAATCTGCTGACTTCTTTTGGTGAGCCTTCAACAAAGATAGTTGGTATGTTTTCAATATGTTTTCCAGACTTTCTCTTCTGTCCTGATGAAGTCCAGCTTCGCTTTGGCTGAAGATGAAGTTTTGCTTTTCTACTTGGATTTACAAGGAATTATGTATTAACCTGTTATCAATGGCATCTCAGCAGAAATTCTTACGGCATGGTTTTTTTCTGTTTGGTACTTGTCACTCTTGTATTTGCTCCAGTCAATTTCTCCCAGCTATTTTTTAGTGTATTTCAAGATGAATTTTTATCCTGGTATCTTCTGCAGAAAACAGAATTAGCAGTGGAATGAATTTAAGTGCTGGATGTTTGTCCACAGTAGTTGCTAGAGCTGCTTTGGAAACTGTTGCTTTAGTTTTGATGCCAGGGGTCTCTAGCCCCAGACAACACCCTGGAGCCTCAGTACCTGGAGACAATTAACAACGTATCAAGCCAAACATTTATTTGTTTTTGTGAAATGCCTCAGAAACGCTGCTTTCGATTCTTATTTTGCGTTTCACAGTTAAAGTGAAGCTTTATCTGTTGCTGGTAAAATAGCAAGAAGATTCTTCAGAACCTCAGTGTTTATCTTTAGATATGTAATTGAATTTCTGAGTATTCAAGTAATATATGGTTAATTTGTTTTCTGTTAAAATTAGTTTAAAAGACTTTCTTTGCAAAATCAAACAACATCCCTTCTTCTTTCTCCCTATCTTCTTAATTTCCCCCCTCCATCATACAGGTTTTTCTCCTGATAAGGATGATGTCAGAAACTTCTGTATCTCAAACTCACTTTACTAGTTAAACTTTTAAAATAAGTTTGAGCATGGGTTTGCATTTCAGTACTTCCCTAGATAGCTGTTACTGAGATAGAAGTTCCTTGACACTTACTGAGTATTTTTTGCACCCAGCTTTGGTAATTTGATGTGAAAATTGATGTCTCAAAACTAAATAGCAATAGGAATATGAAGTTCAGTGTGTGAAAGAGTTTCAAAAGGGAGGAGATGTAGAAGTACAGGAATGTAGGCTACCTGAGAGGGATTGCTTGCTTTCAGGGAAAATATGGAAAGAAACAGAGGGAATCCAAAAGTTGGGCTGCTTAACACTCTCAGATGGGTTCTCTGAGGTGTCATAAAGCGGAAAAATTAATCCAGTGAGCATCACCATAGAAATTGTGTGTGTGCATAGTTTACAAGATAAGAAATATTGATGTCTTATTTTTTAATTGTTAGAGATGGCACGGTAGAATTGCCATGTTGCGGTGTGTTGTTTCTCTGCGATGGTACGGCAAGCCGCAAACCTTCCCGGAGAGCGCAGCGGGGCTGCCTTGGGGAGAGCGGCTGTTCCGCTTCCCGTAGCCCTTCCGAGCTGCCCCGCACTGCTCCCATTAGCTGTCGGCCCCACAACACCGTGGCGACAAAGGAGGCGAGAAGGCTCCCCGCATGGGGACCTCAGGGGATCTTTATTCTCATGGTGACATGCTGGTTCCCAAAGGCAGAGAGTGAGCACATGCCGTGGACCTGGGGTTTTATATGGGGATGAGGGGGCGGAGAGAGCACACGGACTAATGGTCTCAGGGTGGAGGGGCGGTACATGGGCGGAATTGGGTTACCGGAGCCAATAGGGAGAACCCGAGGGAGTGGTCAGGACCTGGGGTGGGGAAGGGAGGACAAGGTGGGGAGGGCAGGAAAAGGTGTGGGGAAATACAGCACCTCATTGCTATGCAGAGGAAAAAGTCTAAAATGTGGTATGTGAGTTTAATCTATCCAAACCAGTAAACACTAAAATGTTTTAATCATAAACAGATGATTATTTCATAGTTTAATTATAAGGCAGACTATAAAGATTGTTTTGGTATACTTATTGCATTTATGTCTTCTCAACTTACTTCCCAGTTTTTTAAAAATGTAACAAAATCAGTGAATACTGCTCTAGGTTATTTTATTTTAATTTTAAATTTTTTAATCTGAATTATCTCTGTTTTTATGGTGGCTTTTACTTTGTTTTTATTTTGCACTTAAATGCAAATGTAAATGAAGTATTTTCCTCCATTGTGTGTAGTATAGGTGTTTTAATTATTTTTTTTAATAACTCTTTGTGTGCTTAAAGAAAACAAAACTGTTCACTGGACTGTGCAGTATTTAGGAAAAAGCCATGTCGTTTCTGTAACACCACTCCTGGCCCAAAACTACTTTAAGCAACAGCTGAAATGCAACAACTTTCAGTTGGATTTAAGACTTGAAAATACACTTCCAGAAATTTCCATCCAAGTGTACCACAATATTCAGCTAGTGTTTGGGATGAATATAGAAAAGACAGTCAGCAAGAAAATATAAAATTTCTTGTTTTAAACTGATTTTAATTTATATATCGCAAGGTACTGTTTAAATATTGAGTGCTTTGTGCAACTACAAAATGTTGTTGAGTCTAGGCACAGCTCAAGTCAGTGGGATCCAGAACCTTACCTCAGTTTCTGCTTTTAGCAAAATAACAGATAATTTTCTCTGATCCGCCACCGTTCATCTTTGTAGTTAGTATGTTGAGCTCTTATCTGTAGAGATTGTTTAGTCGTTATGATAAAACATATTATAAAAATTTTGATAATGAAGAGTTAAAAAGCTCTTACTGTTTTCTTTTTATAAGCCACCTGTTGCCTTAGATGCATAAGTATATGAATTCAAACAAAGTGCTCATCACTTGTCAGCCATCAGTGGCAGCATAAAAATTACTTGTGGTGCTTGCTTTGCAAGAAGTTCTTTTGTGTTTGTGACATCAGCTTTGTTTTATACAATTAAAGTATTACACGCTAGAATAATCTAAATTGCAACCGCTAAATGGTGATGTAGTTCTTTTTTCATAGAGCTGAATTTGTTTACTGGTTGTATACAGCTATTGACTACTGTTTAACATGACATGTCCCTTTTGCCTAGAACAGTCTTTGGAAAAGGTGGTTTTTTCTGTCCTGTTCTTGTCTCCCACCCCCTCCATTCCTCCTCCCTTCTGCATTATGGAGAGCTTTTCTCGTACTTTTTTTAACAAGTAGATAAAAATACATGTTAAGCTTCAGGGTTTTTTTTTTTTTCCCAACTAGCAAATTAATGGCACATGATGATATTGCCACAGAGAAAAAGGCCTTGCAGTGAAGTGATCTGGACTGCAGGAGATGTTTTGTTGCATATGAACACGTTTTGACATGAATAGAATAGTTTTTGTTTGCATGGTTTAAAATAAAACCCACAAGCAAACCACGTTTTTCTGATTCTGACCCTACTGTACTAGTGACTGTACAGATACCTACTGAACAGCTTTCTCTGTTGGAAATACCTAATCTGTGATTGATGTTCTGTTCTTCTGTTTTTGCTGTATTTTAATTTTGTTTACATGTCTTCCCATTTCAAAGTGAATGGGAAGAATTTGCATGTGACTTGGTTATGATTTCTTAAAGTTGTTCTCCTTGTGTTAAAACAGATATTCAGTGCTGCAGACATTCACGGAAAATCTGCCATTCCCTTCTCAAATTCCACTGTATTGAATGAAATTTGATTTTTGTGGAGAATTCAACCAAGTAGGTGAAATTAGTATAGTTTTTTGTATATTGGCTGAGCATGCAGTAGCCCTGTCTTACTCCCCTTAACCTTATGAAAGGCATAACATCTCTTCAAAATTTCCATATACTTAAAAGTCAGGCGAGGCATAGTTCCCATTTGAAGAAATTAGGCTATAACTAAGCTGGTTTTTGTATTTACTGATTTTTGTATTCAATTGCTCTGTTTTTGGAAGGAACACATGATGACTGTGTAATTCCACATTAATTTGTGTGCAGGAGTTACTGGCTGTACTGAATCTGTGGTAAAATCTCTGTGGCTGCATACTGGTTCTGGAGCATTAAAGGCTCCCTTCAGCAGTCACCCCTCCTCCTTGGGCCGGAAGCGCTGAGAGAGGAGCATATAAATTCAACTTTCCTCTTCTTTCACACTAATCTAGTAACTTGCCGTTCTGAGGAATAATCCAAGTTAGAGATTTAGGTAGAAATAAAGTTTAAAGTAGCTTACAGGCAAATAATGACCACAGCACTGTTCCAATAGTAATCCTGTAGGGATGGGATATGACAAGGATATAAAGGCAAGCTAAAGACCATGCAAAACAGTATTAAAAAATACAGCTCTCATATAGTCTCCTCCCATACAGTGGCTTTGGTAGGAATATGATTATTTTTAAACTGATAAGCCATTAACAACATTCACTTTATTAAGATACTTCCATTTTATTATTCCAGCATAATTCTAAGCTCTCATCCTTTCACATGTTTTCCTGTTATCATTTTTCCTGAAGTGTGTATGTAAGCAAGTAAGGAGAGAGAACAAAAGTGACCTTTCAAAGTACTTCTGTATTTTTTTCCAGGGGTACAATTCTTCTATTTAGTCATACTGTGCGATTCAAATTCCATGAATTGCAGTCAAGTTCTGCTCAGCGTGAATAAAGATAGCTTGGTCTAAACCCTAACTAATCAGTATGTATTTGTAGAAAACAAAAATAAACATCTTCCCCTCTACTGTATTGATAACTTTTGTAGATTGTCATTAAGGTGACTGTGCCATTTAGAGTGAATAATTTAGTGTATGAGTTAATTGATCATTTACAAATTCACGTTCTTCTTGTAAAGAGATAGAATATTTACTTCTAGTTGATTTGTCCTACACTGAAATAAAATAGCAACTCTCATATGCTTGTTTAATTTTCCTCCCTCTCTGTATGTGTTCACTGTGAGTTGTTTTGAGTATTAATTGATGCAGTTGCATTCTGAATAAATAATTGAAGGGGGGTCATTTTGTGTATATATTTTCCTTATGTAGAAGTATTGCAGTGTCATTGTTGACTTGCTTAGGCACTGTTGGAGCTGGGAAGTGCAGTGTGAATAGGCCTAGCAGAGCAAAGGTACTGCCAGCTGAGTTGGCTACTCAACTTTTCAGTTGTCTCGCTCACTTAACCTCAGCAGGGTTTCAGTTACTAAGAGAAGATAAAAACTTTCAGAATTATTTAATAATTTGTTTTTAATGAAGCCCCCTATTTTTAAAAAAAAGTGTTAGATGTTATTAGATTTTCATTTTCCTCCCATATAGTCAGTGTAATGTTGCCATGCTAAGATATTTTGACTACCCCATGTGAGCATTGCTCTTGAATAATATGATGGACTAGACACTTCCAAAGGTAAATACATCATAATCTTGATTTTCCTCACCAGCCATCATTTTGGACACGTATTTCACAGTTTTTCCTAGTCTTGCTATAGGTGGAAACCTGCAGTTTGCTGGTCAGTGAATTAAGGGAACCAATTGAGTCCAGGAGAACAGTGTATGCGAGTGATGTGTGGATGTGTACAGTGTGCTTCCCACACTGGTGCCCGGTGGATGTGTCTGGATTCCCTGAGCAGGGGCATGAGCTGATGGCTACAGGCCTCTTCCTGTGTGCCCTGCACTTGGGCCTCACTGTGCAGGCTGGGCGGCTTCCTTGTTTTTGGCTGTTCTCATGTGTTGCCAACACATGGGGCCATATTTGGGAGAGGGAACATGGGATTCTCAGGAAGAGTGGTGCTGGGCAGCCTGCAGGACTGACAGGCACTGCCTGCCTGGAAGGTGCCCTCAGCTGCCTGTGTATGGACAGCTTGGTGCGGAACACCAGCGTTTCCAGCTTGCGTGTTGCAGTCATGCAGTGAGTCCCTTCATCTGGTTCCCATAAGCGACATCCAAATTCCCTTACTGCTGGAGAGAAATGCTGCTTTTGTCAGCTAAAAACCTTAAGTTAACCTTTTCTCTCATCTCTTTCTATTTATGGATTGGTTTTTTTTCCAGAATGCTTCTGCACGTGGTTTGCTGATTTGAGGCCTTTTGCCTTCCCACTTTTTGTTTTCTTGCTGTGTAACAGCAGGGTGATGTTGGTTAACAAGATTCTGTACGTTAGTGGTGCTACTTACTAGAATGTTGTTAATTTACTGTATTAGAGCAGCAAAAATATGGGAAACAGTAATTTGCTTGCAGTTTCAGGAAATGAAAAGTTTCTTGACTGGAAAGATATCTCTGGGACCACTGCAACTATAGGAAAATTGTTTTAAATTGAAATGTTAAATTTGCTGGAATTTGATAAGTTGTTACAAAGCAATTTCAAATCTCACCCATAAAATCACTGTGAAGTTCTTTTTTTTTTTCCCCTGTGTTTTAAACTTTGCCTTGGAGAACAAATAACTGTTCTTTGTTTCAGAACATGTGTAACTATGTGGAAGTCCATTAATTCTGTATTACACAAGCACGGCATAGAAATGCTTCCACGTAACTAGGATGAAATATTCAGCATTTTTAAGAAGAAAGAACCCTTTGGAAATCTTTGGTAAGGGAAAATACTACCTGTATTTAAATACAGTTGAATTTTTGATGCTGTCTGAATACATAAATCAGTCTCATATGCATCATATGCCACCAGGTTTAATGTCTCAGTGGAGTGAGTAGATGGGTAAGCTGGGCTTCAGGCTGGCAGTGTGGGGGAGAATGGCAGATGGAGCTGCATCTGAGAGCAAGGCTGTGTTCCTACGGAATGCAAACAGGGTCTAACTGCCTCTCTTAGGAGGTAGGGATATTGTAATACTATCAGCAATGTTGTATCTAAAATTGAACACAAGTAACTGAAAGCACATTGTAAAGAAACAGATGATTTAAATGCTTTGGAGAATGTTTCTCATGTTAGTAATCAGCAAACCACAGAGAAATTTGCTTGTGATCAGAGTTCTGATTTTTCACCAAAATGGAAAGCCTAGTCAAGGGTAATCCATCTTCTGTTCACTTAACATTTTTTCTTAGCTATACTGCCTAGCAGTTTATTTAAAGAAAAAGATTTTATATGTGTATGTACTATTAAATAAATGTTGGAACAGAAACTTAACAGCTTCATACGTTTTTGGAAGTTTCCTTCTTCTGCAGTAGCATCTCTTAAAATTTAGAAAAATTTCATAGACACAAATGGTTTGAAAAATAAGCATTCAGGTAACACTGACTAGGTGAAAAATAAAATGCATCCTATTTTCATAGCATTGCAGCAGCTATGCTTTCTTCAAACTTTTTTTTTTTTTGGTAGCAGGAAAGTCTCTTATTGATTTGTTGTGTGTTTCTTCTAAACTTTTTGAAGTTTAAGAATGATCATTTCAAAAGGTCTGAAATAGGGTTTTCCTGCCATATCAAAAGGAAATAGTGGCATTTTCATTCTGTGTTATGTGATACAGTTGGGTTTTTATTTTAATCCCTGATCTAATTTAGGTTAGAACATTACACTAGGTAAAAAGTATTCTGTATCAGGATTGTTATAAAAAGAGAAAAATTAAACAGTGAACTGTATTTTTATAACAAACTCGTTTGTAATCGTAAGGTTGCTTAAAAATAGGGTGTAATTCTTAAGGGATCTTCTTTTCTGTCAGATTCTCCTTGTTGAACTAGCAGGGGCATGAAGTCTGCTAGAACAATTCTGGCCTCTGGCTTACTCTTGTCAGCTCTGTCCTGTGGGTAAAGGGTGAGCAGGCTGTGAGTTGAGTGAAACTGCCTGTGAGTGGTGGTGCTTGACTTGCTGGTCTGAGGGGCATCTGTAGCAGTAGTGTTAGAAGCATCTGTGTAAATGCTTGAATACTGCATATGCCTGCCACATATCCTTTGAAATTTGGGAAGTTCTGTCATCTTTCATGTGCTGTGAAGAAGATTAAGTATTGTGGCTCAGCATCTTCTGAGAGTCTGCTAGTTTTAGGAACCCTAAAATAATTCCATCTTTTTTTAATAATAATGATAGCCTCTGCAGGATAGATACAGTCCAAGACAAATGCTACATGATAGCTTTTGTGGAAAAATTGCAAGGAACCTTCCTACAATAATTGGATGACAGTTTTTTTTATAGATATAAGTGCTATTGGACAAGGACTTGCTTCAGAGACTTCAAAAATTACCAGAAGCATGATGGCCAGTATGATCTTTTTCTTTTGAAGAGTTTCTTTGAGTGTTTTGAGATGGAGAGAATCTTCATTCTATCTAAGAATGATTTTCAGATTTATTTTATCAGGAAAATAAGACCAGTGTCAAACCAAACCTTGAACAAATGATGTTTGTTCTGGAATTAGGAGTCAGCATTGTCTATTACAGTGTTTTCTGAAAGTGTCTCACTGCCCATGAGTTTGACAGCTTGTATCACGGCCTATTGAAGAAGTTGTAGTAGCAGTGATGTTTAAAAAGGCAGGGATCAAGTGAAGGATTACATTAGTATTAGTATTAAAATGAATACATTAGTATTTATTTTTCTTTCTGGGATGTTTGAATTTAAAATACTTTTTTATCAGAGAGGAAATGTTTTAAAGATACGTATTTCCTCATGCTAAAAGGCAGTTTGAGGTGGCCTGCTTGACTTCTTTGCTGCATGATACAAATGTTCATTCTGACATTCATATGCAGAGAATTTGAGTGTACCTTTATATAAGCACATCTGTTGGATTTCAAAATTTAAAGAGCCCTGCAGAGGTGTACATAGAATTGCCAACTTCTAGTGACTGGGAGACAAAGGCGATACTGCTGAGACAGGCAGTCTGCCATCCGTTTGGTGTTGGTCACATTTTTGCCCGTGCACTGCCGTGTGCCCCTATGTGAGCACAAAATTAGCTGTGGTTGTGTGCAAGACTTTATGGAAAGTCTGATCTTGTTTACTACTAACCAAAAGCTGCTTTGTAGCTGTAATCCTTGTGTTTGCCCATCTAGTAATCATGAAACAGTGTGGGAAGATAATACAGCTTCATATGCACTGTGTTTGGAAAGCTTAGAAAACATGGCAGGTGACACAAAGTAATTCCTGACATTGAAAAATTTTATTAAGTGATAAAAATATATCAGAACAGGTAAGAATATATAGAAGCTGGTAAATAATGGTGTGATACAAACAATGGGGAAAAAATATCAGAGTATATTTTCATATGAAAGTGTTGGTCTCCACAAAGACTGCTTTCTAGAGCTGTTTGCACACAGTTTTACCTTGTAAGCATTTTTAGGTGTTACTCTTAATACAGACATATGGAATATAAAATAAAATGTAATAAATAGAAGGTGAGTTTAAAAATAGCATGTAGAGGTAAAATATTGTCAGTGTTTTAAAGTGGTAATTTAACAGCAAAGCAGAAAACAAGTATCTAACAAAGTCTGCTGCTGTACTGGCGTTGCAAACCAGTGTGTTCAGAAGAACACAGAGGCTGTCTGGCAGCCACCCACCCCTTACCTCCCGCCCAGGGTGCCTGTCATTGTCACAGCCTCAGCCAGCCTTTGCTGCTTGTCCCTAGCTGCAGTTCAGGTGCTGTGGTGATGCCAGAATACTTCTGCTGCCATGAAAACAGTGAAACTGTATTAATTCTTCAACTCTGCATGAGTAAGGTTAATGTAGAGGTTAGGCATGTTTGTGGATGGTGAGCTGTCCTGAGGGGTGCAACAGTTGATGTGAATGGTCCTTGCCCTACATGAACCATGTGGTGCAAGGGTAGTCTCTAAATGGCTTACCTAGTAATGCATAACCTGCACTGACATTTTTAATTAATAAATTAAACGTAATTTAACTTCAAATTCCTAAGTTGAAGTTTTTAATGTTTTAAACAAAAAGGTTCATAACAAACCCTTCCTTATACTATGGTATTTTATAACATCTTTGTCTTTTTCTAGCATTAAGAAAAGTGTTTCTGTAATGTTAATTAGCTAGTAACTGCTGTTTTCAGTGTGCTTTAATTACTGTATGTTGCTTGATTATATGTTATGAAATAAACTTAAGGTTATTCTAGATTGTTAAACAGTGAGCTAAGATGTAACTACTGTGCTTAAGATGAGGTTTTTCCAATAGGGTTGTGGGAATATTGGGAAGAGGAAAAGCTGGAAGTGCAGTCTCATTCTTAGAGACATATGAAGGCAACTTTAAGAACTGCCTCCTAGATTTTAGAATTACTATTTATGAGGAACAGCTAGTAAAATACCGTGAAAATACTTTAAAACATGTGCATCATCATAGAATAGATTGTAAAGATGTAAATCTAGGATGATTTGCATATGTGTTACTAATAGGCATCCTTTGCTGACAGTCTAATTGTACAATGCAAGATACTTCTAATTGACTATTACTAAAGAATTTTTAAAAAATGCTCCTGTTCAAATTACATGTAGCAATAGCTGCATTGCAAAATTACATGTATGTAGTTCTGTGTTCACATGTAGGTTTTGTTGCAGTGACAGTTTTACTTTTTAAGTAGCAAGATGTTTAATTAACTTGGTGGTCACGGGCAGTTTTATTTTCAATTTCAGCTAGAACAAATGCTAAATGAAAGGTTGTACATGGTGCTTCTGTTAAGTTTGGTAAACAGACAAAAGAAAACTAAGCTTTGTAGATGACTTAAAACATCTGATGACAAAGGTATTTGATTGCCTTCCATATTAAAATAAAAAAAGTTGAAATTTTTCTTGAGCAAAAATTTTGAGTATTGTAAAACATATCCTGTAACTGCTTTGTCTCTTTAAAAAGATATTTGCAGTAGTAACTGATCTAGCATTGGAAACCACTAAGAATTTTAATATTGTTCGTGTGTAATTGCCGTAATCTCTGGTCTTTGCAGGAGATGATACTTAACATACTCAAGGTTTTTTCCCATGGTGTTTCTTTCTCAGATTGCTAGAATAAAGTCCATGTTTATTTCAGTCAATTGTACATAGAAATAAACAGTTTACATTTTTAGTTGATGCATAACTTTTTCATTTACTTTACTCTATCTTAAATTCTAGCTTCACCCTTAGTTAAATTTTGTGATTGTTTACGTACGTCCCCATAGATCTTCAAGTAGTACGGTGTAAGCAGCTGTATAGCTCTGATCATGAGCTACTTTGCAAATGGTGCAAAATATATGAAGATAAATCCTGTATTGTGCCAATTTATTCCCCCAAAGATTTTCATCATCATTTCTTTTACAGTAATTTTTCAAAATTACTTCACTGATTTATTAACTCCCAGTAAGCTACCACTCAGTAAATCATATATTCAAGATCTTTTAGTTTCATGAGCTATTTTAATGAGTTTCTAATTTTTAAAGAGTTTGTCTTTGAAGTAGAGTAAGAGTATGGCTCAGCAGTGCTGATACCTAGGAGAATAAGGTCAGCAAAGTGGGAAGGGGTTGTTGTTCTTTTCCCTGTAGGCTAATAAAATGTGGCATTTTAAGTGCTGTAGAGAGGGTCTCAATTGTGGCCACTCTCACAGTTAAGTAACTACTGAGGGACACTGAATATGCTTTTTTTTCATTCAAACAAAGTAAAACAATTAAGTGTTCCTTCCTCTATGAATGTTATAAAATATAACATATATGTTAATTTCCCTTATTTCACTATTCTTAGTGGATACTGGGTTTGGGTGCAGATGGGAACCTTCTCTTGTTCCTTTTAAGTTTCATGCATTTTACAGCAGTTGTTAAGCATCAGCATCTCACTGCCAAGTCACTAAATGGTAATTCTTTTAATCTTTTTAAAAGGTAAACTTACTGATTCTGTAAAAATCTATTAGTGTCATTTTGACATATAGAAAGTTTGAAGTCTTCTAGATTCTTTAGTCACCAGATAACCATATTAATAACATAGTAGTGTATAGCAGTGTAGAGGTGAAATTTTAAAACAATTGAATTTAGCTTGTATTTAAGGTTGATAAATATGAATGAATCAGCCTGGGGTTTTAGGTGAAAATATTTTCAAATTTAAAGCTTTTTTGCCCCAATGGGATTATTTCAGTGGTTGACTGAAACATTTAGGAGAGGGGAAATGTTTCTTTAACTCCAAACAGAGGGAATTGAGTTGGGAATTGGGAACAGAAAAAGGGAAAACCCCTCAACTTTAAACATCCTTCTGATTATGATTATCTTGAAACTGAGCTTTGCTTCAAGATTTTAGCCAATGCTATGTTTTCATAATTTAATGTGTATTTATTTTCTGAGTAGTAAGTGATTTGTATTTCTTAGGAGATGCCTATAACAAACTGGATCTATTAATAAGTAACTCATTTACAGCAGTAGTGTACTCACTCATGAGAAGTTTAATTGCAGTTTGCTTCTATCATTTTTCTTGACAGCTGTTGAAAAAAATCATGTGGTAGATTTGGATTTATACTGACTTTCAAGAAGGAGATATTTGTTCAAAAGCAGTCAGAGAGTGCAAAGATCCATGCCAATATTCAGAATTCCTATTTCCCTTGAATGGAAGGTTGTGATAAAATGGTACATGGTGTGTTTTCATTGCCTGTTGAAAGACTTTCATGCAGTTAAAATAAGCATTTTGATGGTGGTTGAATTAAGAGTTTTTGTCAGTCTCTTCTCATCATGGATGATTAGACTAAAACGTCTGCTTGTCTTGACTTGAGATCACCACAGCTTCAGATAACATGCTTTGTGATTGAAGGTCGAAATATTTTGAATTCTAATAGGCTGCCAGATGAATTGCTTGAAATAGACTGTAAAATTTCAAGGCTTCCTTTTCCATCTGCTGTGAAAAGAACCATTGGGAATGGTTGAGCTTGATGATCATAGAATTACGGGATGGTGATTCTAAAACCCTCAAAGGGAAGTTGCTATGGAGATCTAGTTCCAAACTGTGAAATGATTCACCTCTGAAAGGCTTCAGGGTCTGAGAAGCTGAACACATCATTGTTCAGGTGGTCATTGGTTAGGAAATTGCTGGTGCCTGTGTAATCAGCACTCCTGTGGTAGTTAACGATCTAAAAAGGTTTGTTCTGAATGATGTGGGACAACAGCAATGTGCATAAGATGGCTTCTCTCAATCATAGTTTGCTCAGCCTGGTGCTTGTAAAAATATAGTGAGCTAAATGGCAGAGAGACTAACTGCTTCATTGAGGAGGTCTTTTAAAAACAAAATTCTTTTCTGTGATGGATTTGACATCTAAAGTAAAAGAGAACAACTGTTCCAGCTTAAAAAGCTGTGGTTAGATGTTGCAAAAGTATCATATTTATATATTTATTTTGCAAGGAGCAGAACGGCAGGGCTGCATATTTCTGTTTGCTTGCAAGCTGAAGGAGTATTACAATTGGAAATAAAGGTTTTTACACAGTCACACCTCGGGAACATAATGAAGTAGCCTTGATATATTCATATTACTCCTCTTCCCCCCGCCCCCCAATATTAGGGCGTACAAGGCACTCTGCTCTGGCAGTCGTGGAAAAACACCCTGTATATCCAGGATTCAAGTTAATCAAAGCATATGTTTTCTTTCTTAGTTTCTGATTTATTCATGTGTGTTGAGGATAGGAAAAGGGAATAACAGGCCAATGTTTGTGCACATGCATAAAACAATGCATTTTGTCAACTGTTGCTAAAATTTGCCGGCTGATTCTTAGATTACTTGAAAATTCCAACATACACAGAAGTATTTAATGTACTTTTTCAAGGAAGGCAGAAGTCATTTGCACAGTTCACAAGTAGTTAGTGACTATAGCTGTCTACCTAATTGAATGTAAAATGTTTTCTTGACCATATAATGTTCAGTTAGAGACTGCTCAGATACTATTCCTTGCACACCTGTTCAGTATCACCCTTTCACAATCCCTTAACACAATCTCATAATGGTTTCTAGGAAGGAAAACGCCAATGGCTACTAGATGGTGCCAGATAGTTACAGAACACAATTGACATGTTCCACGGTGTAGTTGCCATTTAAGTAAAGTGTTGCTAGGAAGTAAAGTGAATGTGTGAGGGCTAGGGATTACTTTACTGCAATAATGTACAAAACAAGTTCTTTACTCCCATCTGATGGGCCAGCCAATCTATAGCAAGCAATTTATTAATTTTTTGTTGGGATGGTTTTTTGATCATTATAAAGCAAGAGGAAGAAACTTAACATCCAAAATAAAATATTAATATTGAATTTTATGTGGTCAGCTGTTACATTAAGATTTGAACATTGAACAGGAAATGTTGCAAACCCTCTTTATCAATTTTAGCATCTCAGATAAGATGCAAATTATATATTACCTTGTGTTTTCAGTATTTCAGATTCTCTTCTAAGAAGATCATTTGATATTTCTTATAATTCCAAGCCTGTACTGTTATGTGAGGTCCTAAGAACTGTGACATCTCCTAATTTGTTGAAAAGTGAACATGTGAAAATAATAATAATAATAAGCTCTTAACCTAATGATGTAGCTACAGCTAATGATATATTTTTAAAATTATTGTTAATAATTTTTATTACTAGAAACCCATAGGTAGCACTCTTATAAAATTGGAATTGATTTGCAGAGGATAAATCTGGATTAACAGTACTGCTTCCTTTACATTAAGTTTATGTTTTACATTATGAATGTGGGTCAGAATGTCCAGAGGGAAGGCATTATGATGAGGCACATTTTTATAAGGTAAATTTACTGAGAGGCATTTTGCTTTTTTTTTTAAGCTGTTTTATTCACTTAGCAACACTACACTTCATTACAAACCTACGTAGGGCCTATGCATACCTAATGGCACTGATAAAACAATATTTGCTGATTTAAGTCTTTATCAACTCTCATTTTTGTTATACATTGGAAGGTCTTCCCTTAAGTATGTTTACTCCTCCACACCTCCACTGTGCAACGAAGTAGATCCTCAAAGGAGAAACATTGAGATAATGGAGAATAAGTCTCTTTGTTAACATGTGATGGACTGAGTTTACAATTCCCTATAAGTGCTCTTCTTCTAAATACTCTCTTAGTCTTTTGGTAAACAATGACTGCTCTGTAAACATGGCTGTCTTTTCCCTGCTCTGTCATATTCTATAATCCATTTTTATAGCATTTTTGTAAGGCACTGCAAGGAGTTTTGACAGTTTTGTAGGGCTGTTGTTTTATCATAATGAAAATGTCATTTTAACTTTTGAATACTTGGAATCTACTTGGATAACTAATTTTTTATAGCTGAACTCTTCTTACTGAGTTTTTTTTCTTGGTATTTTTATGTCTTAAATTATTGCATTAAATGCTTTTGAAAAGAAGTTGCTGTATTGAAACAATTTTATACTCTTTGTTGTGGGTTTCAGGAGGGTTGTAGTTCTGCATTCTGTGCTGAGCTGAACTGCTCATTCTCTGTTCCTGATTTTGCAAAGACCAATAACCTTCCAGGCTGTTGAAGAATGTGGAACGGGGAGATGAGCTGTCTCTGCAAAGGAGTCACAGTGGGCTCAGCAGAGTTTAGTGGCTTGGACTTTGGTGTAGCATTAGGAGATCAGTGTGCTTCAGTAGGAGGACAGTCATGGAAATGATTAAGTAGTGCTATTCCAGACCCAATAAAAATTTCAGAGCTCAAGCGGGTTTTTTATATTTCTACATCTTTGACATAATCAGTCTGTGACCCAGATAAATAATCCATGAATAATTAAAATATTTCCTATATATCTGGTCATTCAAGGCCAGGTAGAACTGCCCTGTGAGTATCTGCTAATGGCTGCTAGTTGCTCTTCATGGTCTCTGTAGATATATTGTCTTAAAAACATAGTTATTGCTAGCAATTATGTTTTGTTATAGCGACCCTCAGAGATACCAGTTAAGCCTGACACCATAGAGCTTGACACTGAGTATTCCTAAAGAGAAGACCCGGATGACTGACCTTCAGAAAAAAGGGGTGAAACGCAGCACGGAGATACAGTGTTTCTGGAAGCAGTATGAATGCACACTTATACATATGGGCGTATTTCTACTTTCCAAATGGTTTCTGCTTAGGAGCCATGTTTTTGTACAATGTAGATGCCATCAGATTGCAAAGATATGAGTTTCAGTCTATTTTTGAGTAGGAAAATTGTCTGAATTTATGGTACACAGAGGCATGTTAAAAGTTATCCACTGATGTTAGTGACCAGATCTTCCGGCATGCTGTATCCTTTATGCAGGCAGCGCTGCTGCAGAGCACTCGCTGGGGAGGGTGGAGAATCCCCCTTGTTCCTGCTTGCTCCTCTTTTCATGACTTAAATTCACAAAGGAAGGTTTTCAGTCATTAGAACAGAAAGTAACATAAAGTAGAACTGGATTGAGCTCAGGGTGACAAGAGCACTTGTCTCTGAAGCAAGCATTTGCATTCTTTAGCCTTTGAGGCTTTTGACCAGGCTAAGTTCCTAATTTGCTCCTTCTTCCAATTAACACAGTTGCAGTTTGTAAAAATCTGAACTGAGAGCTAGTTTTTCTTAGAGAATTTTGAAGAATTTACGTGGCATGCCAGCCATCTCAAAAAGTTTTCCATCGAGTGCTGCCCTTCCCGAGGTGTCTTCTGATAGTGAATCTGTGTGAATTACCTGGGTAACATGTGTTGGAGGAAAGGAAATTTAAGAGTGTGTCCCAGTTGTGTCCCAACTATTTGGTGGGTACTGGAGTGATAGTATTTAAAATATGTAACTGAGGGCAGCCAGAGCAAGCCCTTGGCAAGGGGAGGGACAAAAGGCTCAAAGATTTATTACTTCAGCTGTCAATTAATGTCCTTTACCCAGTATGACCAACTTGATAGCAAATCTCAGCAGGTAGAAGGTTTTGCCTGTGGAGTGTTGACTACAGCCCAGTGGTGCCAGAATGAAAGAGCAGTGGCAAGTAAACACATTTTACATCTGAAACAAATCACTAATATTGTCAGACACACTCAAGAGTAAGAGCTCTGGAGCAGGATTTTATAGATAAGCTCATTGGAGTGACTGCATTGGTAACAAATTTTCTCTGATAAAACTGCTTCCATCAGGAGCTGGATTGTGGTTTCTTCTGCTGGCTCTTGTGTCTTGAAATGAATTGCTTTGCCTCAGTGTTTCCCGGGGAGATTATTATTCTCATCTGTGACCTTGTGCAGTACTCATTTGATGAGTACTTTTATGCAAATGTAAATTCTTTGTATGCTTAAGAAGTTGATACTACAGACATTCAGAATCCTGTATTGCTGCTCCATGCTCTCATTGTGTGTCTGCTGGTGCAGAAATAGATGTGCCCTTTTTTGTCAAATGCTCCCAATACATTTGATATTGAAAGAGCTGCTGTTCTGCTGCTATTTCAGACTTTTGG
The DNA here is from genome assembly GCA_013397175.1 of Platysteira castanea. Classification (NCBI taxonomy): domain Eukaryota; kingdom Metazoa; phylum Chordata; class Aves; order Passeriformes; genus Platysteira; species Platysteira castanea. The sequence continues at coordinate 68,418 of VYXC01002440.1, forward strand.
GGAGCGGTGCTTGATTTGCTCTCACCTGACTGGTGTGGTATTAGGGCTCAGCAGGGTAAATGTAGCTGCTTATCTTTTATATAGATAAGTAATGAATTAAGTCCTAATACTGCACCAGTCAAGAAAGCCCAAAGCAGCTGCTTTTGCCATCCTGTGTCTGTATAGCCATATGGTACACATAAACTGTAATATTGTGTTCAAAGTCATTAATGCTGCACCTAATATTCTGAACTGTTTTTTTGTTGCTAAAAATCAGCTAAACTTGAGAATAAATACAAGTGTTTTAAATGGAAATTAAAACCCTTTCTTATATTTTTCTGATGCAGGTAAAACAAAATAATTATTGCCACAGTGACTGCTTGCATTTAAAATAAATTTATACATATTATTTTAAAAAAATCTAGTTAACTTTAAAATATGTAAGTTTTCTTGTCATTTAGGGTTCTGTGAAGCTGATCATCAAGAGGGTTGCAAATCATTGGTGGTTTCTATTTTCAGAGTTCCACATCCCAGAGTAATTTGCTTTAATTTCACCCAATTTAACCTATACTTCACACCATCACCATTCAGCTTTAATAGCTATGTTCTATGCATAAGAAAAGCAGATAAATGTCCACAATTAGACTGCGAGTGATTACAACTAGTTAGGGCTTTATGAAGACAAAACTTAAGGGGCTGTAGCACAAAACAAAGCCACAAAAGATGTCTGAAAATTCTTTCTTCAGAAGTCAAGGTTTACTACAGCATTTTATTTAATGTTTTTTGTACTTGATTTTACTTATGTTGAAGATGTAGGCAGGTGCACCTTCTTCAACTGAAAATTACTTTGCTTAAAGAATATTAGGTTTGTGTTACAGGTGATTAATTTCACTTGAAATTAGCTTGCAAGGGAAAACATGCTAAACCTACTTTATTTGTTGGTTCTTTATTAACATGTGCTTAATTTAAGAAGCTGTAAAATGTTGATTCAGATGGTATTATTTTGTCCTTCTAATCATAACTATGCATAGTAGAATGTACTATCATCAATATTTAGTACATTCTGTGATGTTAAATACATCTATACCTCAGTCAGAAATAGCAGTATCTTTTACTGTTTAAATCTTTGGAACTCTGATGATAGCATGTCAAGCTAGTCTAAGTATAGATATTATTTACAATTTTTTTTAACATTTCTAGTCTTGTTTTTTCATAGCTCAAAGAAATACCCTACTTCTAGCTCCCCACCCAAGTTACTGTATTTTAGTTCATTTTGTTCTCTCCCTCATTCCCACCAGTAAGTGGCCAGATAAATATTATTGCTCATTTATTTCAGGGCTTATAACAGGGTGTGTATGTGTACCGTGACGTGACGTGTTTGTCTGTGCCGAGCAGCTCTTTTTGATAACAGTCATTGAACGTATGTGGGAGAGGAAGTGCAAGTACCAATTATTCTCTAGGTCTGGTTTGTGCTGGTGTTATTAAACATTCCCATATAATTTATTGACAAAAATGATGGCCATTACCCTAAATACCGATGGGAGTTTCAGCTTGTGATGCAGTTCAAATTCTGATCAAATTGTAAATATCCCTCTTAATTACAGCATAATATATACCAATACATTGCTTACTTTTTGTAAATGAATGCAAGATGCCAGAATGCTATTATGTCTTGGTAATAGCAAGACATAATAATAGCAAGTATTAGCTAAGTATTTAGTTACATTTTACTTTAAGGGTAAGGGTAATTAGAGAAGTGAAGTCACTGGTATATCAAATACAAATTAATCTTGAAGATATTAATTGATTTCCATAGTTGCGATTAGGAACAGAATAGGATAAGTTTAAAAATAGTATTTTGATTTGGATTTCACCATCTCAGTGACAGCTTGGAGCAGCTAGAAACAATAAGGTTTAGGCTATAGGCAGCTTCTTCATTTTTATGTCGAACTAGTTTTATATGCTATATCATAAAACTTTCAGTCCAATCAGCAACTACATTTAAATACTGCAAATTGTGGCAGCAAAACAATAATTCTGCTGATTAGCCCCTTTCCATTTCTTGTAAGTGAACTGTTTATGCTGTTGAGTACCTTTTGAAAAAAGAAAAAGCCAAAACAGCCTTGATTAGTCAAGGAGTAATTGGATGACTTGATTTTAGCAAGAGAATGAATTGGTTGATGATAGCCTGTAACTAAGTGTAGTGGTTCTGTTCAGATGAATACATAACATACAGTCATCAGATCTTGACAGGTATAACATAAGCAATGCAAAAATTTCTGGAGGCTGAGAGGTAAATTTTGTCAAAGGAATTTTGAAGCTGATTTTTGAAAGAAATGGGAAGAAATGTGCATGCCATTAGATGATACCGTTTAAAAGTGACATTTGTTACGGCTGTCCTGTATACATATTTATGTGCTCTTATTTTTGCTTGTCAAGAACAGATCTAGACTGTGTGTCCTGGCTGCCATTAAGACCTTACAAAATTGGCAGTTCCTGCACTTCCGCAGGAAAAAAACAGAGTCAAGTTGCACATCTTCTCCATCCATTTGTTCTGTTTTATGCATTTTTTAAAATCCAATATCACTTGAAAGAAATGTACAGAACCAGCTATTGTTGCATTGTATCTTTAATGCCACTTTAAAAATTATTTTTGGCCTACCACACTTGGACCCAAACAGCCCAGATAAAGTGCTCAGCTAAAGATAAACCCTTCCCCAAAACTGAAGAGTATTTCAGTTTCAAATCTCCTGGCAACAGAAGAGGGAGCTTGGATGTGGCAGTGATAATTTCCAAGCTCCTTATTTCTAGTAATTTCAGCTTAAATCATTATTTTGAGGCTGTTAGATGGCAAAAATGAATCCTGCTCCTGTATTATGATTTACCATTTTCCTTTCTAAAGACTTACCTTGTTTCTAATAGCAGTATCTGGATACTGCTAAAACGTTATGGAAATTTACCACAGCAGATGTTTACTTGCAGTGAGCCTGATGTTTCTAACTCTGTAATCTTTGTTCTTTTACACTAAAGGAAGTGACAAGCTTTTCTAAAGGTAGAGTGAAAATCCATCAGTATGGTATGGGAGATTATTTGAAAAAAGGCTTATATATATAGGATACTTAAAATAAAAAATATATTTTCTCTTCAACTTCCTTTTGACAAACTTCTAATAAAATTATAGTTTACCTCTGGTAGGATATGTGAACGAGACACCAGACAAGTTATAATAATTTTTTAAATAATGAAATTTCTGATTAGAGTTTCCCAGTTGACCTTCCTGTGCTGCTGTATGATTAGCTTAGCTGTTGATAAACAGGTGCTTCCTTGGGGTGATTCTTCAGTAAGTCTATTTATGTATGTATTTTTTGTCTGCAGGGCAGATTAGTTCCTTTTTGCTCTTACAGTAGTATGCCATCGTTTGCTGTAGTAGAAGGAGGACAGTTCTGGAGCACAGGCAGTATAAGTCAAGGAAGCAGCCAAAAGGAAGGTGGTGTGATTTGGGGTAAGGTTTGAGAAATGCCGAGTCCTTATGTTATAAAAGCAAATGCATTGGTGAAGACATGGGAAGTATAATAGATTTTCATTATATTCACTGGGGAAGGTCATTGTCCATAGGTCATACTGTCTTGAGAACACAGTGGTGTAGCTAGTTTTGGAGATGTTAATTGTAAATAAACTTTTAAATTAGTATTATTTTAAAATAAATAAAGTAGTTAGATCCGTTTGTTGTTTGTTGAAATTCCACAATATCACAACAGGTTTTTTTAAAGACAAATTTTTTAGCACAATTTTGAAAAAATTTATTTCTTAATGAAAACTTTGGATGCTAGACCACAGAGCTCAGCTGCCAGTAGCCTGGCAGGTGTGAGTGTGCTGCAGAGGATGTTATGTGAACAAGTTGCTAACCTTGTAAACGTCCCTCCTGTTTAGAGAAGTTGAGGCCTCATTATGTCAATAAGAACACAGACATAGTGTGTTTGAGGTTCACAAAATTTAAACACACCTCATCATCAGAATGAGCTTTACCTCTGACATAAGACAATGTTTGCTGTCTCTGTAATTTTACAACTATCCCATTCTAGTCCTTTGCTTCCTTACCTGGATGCCCTGTTAGTATAATTTTTGGGAACTCATTTTCCTGCCAAACTCTCTCTCAAGCTATAATCAGCTTGAGATCAAAACAAGCCCACCAAATGTCTGCTTCTCCTTCTCCCCATTATTTTTCTCATGGATTCTGTTGTAATGAGAGAGTGGTGTCAGACAAGCCAATCTAAGGATTTCTTTGTTGAAGTTTATTTCTCATTTTTCTTCTTCACTGTCCATAAACTTACTGGTATTGGGGTTTTTTGCCTGATACCCAAGACAGTCTTAACTGTTCCTTCAGAAAAACAAAATTCTCATTTGTTTGCTATCATCTTGTATCTCAAGACCCAGCTCCCATTTTCCCTGCTTCTTCCAATTCAGCAGCTTTTAGTTCCATCAGGCTGCTTTTCTACATAGTGCACGATATCAACTAGTTAGGCTAGTGCTACTGAGCATTCATAGCCTGTGTCCACCTTGTGCATCTTGTTCATTGTACAGCTATTGCTCTATCTTTAATTGGACAGTGATGGGATTCTTAGTACCCCATTTGTTGTACTTTAAAATAAAGCCTTTGGGTTTTCTGTTTTGCTGCTGTGTATGCTGCAGGGAAGGTGGGGCTATCATATCATCTTCCCTAACAAAAGAGAGAAAAAGGCCTTGCTTGACAGAGGGATTTCACACAAAGGCAGAAAGACAAAGTAATAAATAGCAATATACTGTTAACGATCTGTTTCAGGCAAGATTTGTAGAATAAGGTTATAGTTCTCATTTTCATCATTGAAAGTTGTAAATAATATGCATGTTTTCTTGTATGTCTTATTTATTAACTCAGTTTTATAACTCCATTTTTTCGTACTACTTTGCATTTTGATATAGGCAGTTTTTAAAATCAGGTACTGAGTAAAACATTTTTCTCATGGTTTAACTGCTAATTTCTCACAGGTGTGCTTCGCTTCTTCCAAAAGATCTCATCTAGCGCCCAAAGCCTAATTCCTAAGGTTACCACCAGTTCTGACTTGCTATGTCTGCATGCAGCTCTGCAGACCAGAATTGAATTCCCTACAGTGCTCAGTGTGATTTGTAGCAGACCATCACTACAAAGCAGGCTGGAGGCTGGCATAATAAGTTGTTCAAGATACATCCCACATAGATATTGAGACAAAGTTACAACTGAGGTTCTTTCATCATAGAAGTTTCACTCTGCATTTTCCTTCCCTTCTTCTTGACTATCCCCCTCTTGTGTCTCTAGCTAGGCTGTTGGTCAGAGGATGGTCTGGTTTAGATTGATGACTGAAGTTGACACTGGCAAACTCTGAACAAGAGATTCACAAATAAAGCTCAGTGCCTGTTGCCTTGAGGAATCTCTCATTTGTACCAAGATGTGGACATTATTGCCAGTTTGGCCTTTTGAGTCTAAAACTACCACTTTCTTACGGACTGTGTCTGTCTAAATGGGAATTCCTCTAAATGTAGAATTGGAAATTTAAACTCAAAATCCATGGCTTTAATGAAATATACAACTAGTGTTCATTCATTCCATGAGAAGAGTCAAGCCAACCCAGTGAGGAGGAGAGAAGGCTAAAATTGTTGCCTCTGGTGGGAAATCATCAGCTCAGTAAGAGGGGCTTTTTGTGCAAGCAAGCAGCCACCTGTTGCCAGACACAGGTCTCTTGTCATTGTGTTGCCTGAATGAATTGCAGGATGGCTGCTGACACAGGCATGCCAGAAGGAGGAGACTTGAAGAAAGCTCTGGTGGAACATTGAAGACTCCATAGGTTAAAGCCTTTAGTGGACTGAGAAGAGAGCAAAGGTGAAGTGTTCAGAGTCAATTTTATAGCGTTGGAAATGACATAATTAATTGGGTTTGGATGAATAAAGAATGATTTTGTGAAAAGGAATGGAAAGATGTGAAGAAATGAAGATAATTGCTGGAGAAGTATTTTGCTGTTGTTGAAGCAGATAGAAAAGTATAACTGATATATAAGCTGTTTTTAGTTGTTACTAATTCACCTTACACTTGCTTTTTAAGAAAAGCTTCATTCTTCCTTAAGACAAAAACCAGCTGTTTACTNTTCTTCCAATTCAGCAGCTTTTAGTTCCATCAGGCTGCTTTTCTACATAGTGCACGATATCAACTAGTTAGGCTAGTGCTACTGAGCATTCATAGCCTGTGTCCACCTTGTGCATCTTGTTCATTGTACAGCTATTGCTCTATCTTTAATTGGACAGTGATGGGATTCTTAGTACCCCATTTGTTGTACTTTAAAATAAAGCCTTTGGGTTTTCTGTTTTGCTGCTGTGTATGCTGCAGGGAAGGTGGGGCTATCATATCATCTTCCCTAACAAAAGAGAGAAAAAGGCCTTGCTTGACAGAGGGATTTCACACAAAGGCAGAAAGACAAAGTAATAAATAGCAATATACTGTTAACGATCTGTTTCAGGCAAGATTTGTAGAATAAGGTTATAGTTCTCATTTTCATCATTGAAAGTTGTAAATAATATGCATGTTTTCTTGTATGTCTTATTTATAAACTCAGTTTTATAACTCCATTTTTTCATACTACTTTGCATTTTGATATAGGCAGTTTTTAAAATCAGGTACTGAGTAAAACATTTTTCTCATGGTTTAACTGCTAATTTCTCACAGGTGTGCTTCGCTTCTTCCAAAAGATCTCATCTCTTGCCCAAAGCCTAATTCCTAAGGTTACCACCAGTTCTGACTTGCTATGTCTGCATGCAGCTCTGCAGACCAGAATTGAATTCCCTACAGTGCTCAGTGTGATTTGTAGCAGACCATCACTACAAAGCAGGCTGGAGGCTGGCATAATAAGTTGTTCAAGATACATCCCACATAGATATTGAGACAAAGTTACAACTGAGGTTCTTTCATTATAGAAGTTTCACTCTGCATTTTCCTTCCCTTCTTCTTGACTATCCCCCTCTTGTGTCTCTAGCTAGGCTGTTGGTCAGAGGATGGTCTGGTTTAGATTGATGACTGAAGTTGACACTGGCAAACTCTGAACAAGAGATTCACAAATAAAGCTCAGTGCCTGTTGCCTTGAGGAATCTCTCATTTGTACCAAGATGTGGACATTATTGCCAGTTTGGCCTTTTGAGTCTAAAACTACCACTTTCTTACGGACTGTGTCTGTCTAAATGGGAATTCCTCTAAATGTAGAATTGGAAATTTAAACTCAAAATCCATGGCTTTAATGAAATATACAACTAGTGTTCATTCATTCCATGAGAAGAGTCAAGCCAACCCAGTGAGGAGGAGAGAAGGCTAAAATTGTTGCCTCTGGTGGGAAATCATCAGCTCAGTAAGAGGGGCTTTTTGTGCAAGCAAGCAGCCACCTGTTGCCAGACACAGGTCTCTTGTCATTGTGTTGCCTGAATGAATTGCAGGATGGCTGCTGACACAGGCATGCCAGAAGGAGGAGACTTGAAGAAAGCTCTGGTGGAACATTGAAGACTCCATAGGTTAAAGCCTTTAGTGGACTGAGAAGAGAGCAAAGGTGAAGTGTTCAGAGTCAATTTTATAGCGTTGGAAATGATATAATTAATTGGGTTTGGATGAATAAAGAATGATTTTGTGAAAAGGAATGGAAAGATGTGAAGAAATGAAGATAATTGCTGGAGAAGTATTTTGCTGTTGTTGAAGCAGATAGAAAAGTATAACTGATATATAAGCTGTTTTTAGTTGTTACTAATTCACCTTACACTTGCTTTTTAAGAAAAGCTTCATTCTTCCTTAAGACAAAAACCAGCTGTTTACTTTACTTTTTATTTTTGTGTTCTAAATACAAGATCTTCATAGTCTTGCAGCTTTCCTCCTGATTTAACAGTGTGGGGATTTTTGTTGTTTTTTAAACCCATGGTCACCAAATGCAGAAGGTTGTGAGAATATTATTTACATGGTAATGGAGGTTTTTTTTCCCTGATACAAGGAAGAAAGATAGATAAACTTTTAGCTGCATAAATATTACATATCTGTTGAGAAAGCTGAGGCAAGTAGACTTTTTGTTGATCTGTGTGGTGACATCTTCCTACTTCTACCCTTTTTATTCAATATTTTCCTTGTAAATTAGGACAGAGCTATTAAACTGTTTTCTATTATTGCTCATCTGAACAGCCTGTATCTCATTCAGTCAGGTGTGCAAGTAAGGATTTATAGAAGACAAGGGCTATGGTATCTCTTCCTTGATTGCCTGGCATTGGTATAGATTAATGTGGAGTGTTTCCATTTGACTTTACACACTCTGCTCTAGCAGCCTGCTCTCTCATCATGGCCAACATCACAGTTGGATCTATTGCTGAGGTAATTTTGCTTGTACTAAGGGAGCTCACTGATCATCTTTGGAGAGAAACAGTTAATGAGAGAGGAGGGAACTTCTGGTAACCACTGTTTGAAGGCCTATTCCTAAGTTTATGTAAAAATGATTTTGATATTTAACTATGAACAACATTTTAAACCTATGTTCCATGTGCATTGATGTAAGAGCTTTGTTGCTAAAACCAGGGTTTTCAGTAAGTTGAAGGAAAAGATGAAGTTTAAGACCTGCATGATGACAAAGAACCCCCACAACTTTCTTTATATCAGTTAAGGAATTGTTTGTTGTTCACCCTGTTTCCTATCTTTTTCAACAAATGTCTTGGATTTTTTTCCTGTGTAAGAAATGATTTAATTTTAATTTTGGTTCAAAATGTTCAAATAATAGGCTAGGCATGAAAATACTCTGAAAATTGATCCAGGAAGAAGTAATAAACTTTTTTTAACTGTTAATATTTTTATTTTTAAAACATGTTTTGATTTTTTTGGGGGGAGCAGGATTTTTTTTAAGCGATGCTGCTTATCTGATAATTTCAATCCTAGTTGAATTATGTTGCCAGATTGTCATCAGGAGGGCATGAAGTCAGCACACATGCGTCAGTAATATCTGGTTGTTTTAACCTTATGTTTCCAGTTGGCAATTTGAAATTATGGCTTCAACTGCACTTTAAATATGTGATAATAGCATGTGTTTCTAATAAGGGCCAGCATCATTTTGTTCAGATACTGTGAATGGTTGTCACTCATATATGACAAATGCACCTTCATCTGCTTCTTTGATGGCCCCCTAAAAACCATACCCTCAAATCAGGCCGATCAAATTAGCTGCTGTGTAAATTGTGTGTCTGAGTGGTTCATTATCTAATCACCGTCAGAACCACAGTGATAAAGTAGATTGAAACAGGGACGAGGTCTGCCAGATGATTTCAGGCCTTTTTTTCTAAGCCCTGTTTCCCTTGGAAACACTAAGAGTTGTTCAGAACTTCAGAATTCTTTGTGTAGAACGTCTTCATTTCTTAATGCGTAAAATTGGTCAGCCAATGAGGTCTGCCAAGGTGATTTGTAAGGTTTTCTTTCCATGATTCTTGTCATCATTACTGTGTGTATTAAAATGTTCTGCAATGTTCAGTTTAGCTACGATGTTTGCTACTTCTAGGTTAGGTATTGTTAAACACACCAGCTGTTTTCGGGAAACTGCTCTAGCCTATTCCTTCATAGGAGAAACTCTTAAATGCTTTAAGTCCTGTCCTGAAATGGCAAAGTGCTGTGCTTTGTATCTACAGAGAGCAAGCTTTGGATTCTGGAGTTGATATGTAAATTAACATACTAAACAAGTGTGATAAAAACACTGCATATGACACTAGTACATGGGTGGTATGACCGTGTGACTTTTCAATTTCAAACTTTTCTGACTCAATTTAGTATGTTCTAAATATATATTTGTCTTTCTAGCTTAATAGGTAATGTAAGTGTTCTTTTGTTTTAGGAGCATTTGAAGATGATGATATCACTCATGTTGAAGGAAGTGTAGACCCTGTTCGTGACATTGAAATAATACATGAAGAACTTAGACTTAAGGATGAGGAGCTGATCATGCAGAGCATAGATAAGCTTGAAAAAGTAGCTGTAAGAGGAGGAGACAAGAAATTAAAACCTGAATATGTAAGTACATGACTTGTAAAAGTAAATCAGTAAGTACTCTCGGCACTGAATTGAAATACTTGTATTGTTGGGTTTTCTTATTGATCCCACACGTGTAATACAAAACACTACTACTATTTTTATATGTATTTTAAAGTAATTGTTACTATGAATTGAAAAAATACTAGAATGACTTGCTGTGCTGTCAGTGTAAGATTTCATAGACATAGCTAATTATAACTTTTGAAATGTAACTGTTATTTTCTTGCTGACACAGCTTTGTATGAGAATTGCCAATCCTTTGTCAAACTTACATCAATGTCTAGTTGTAATTCAAAGTTCAGCAGTCACTTCTGACTTACTCCTACTGTTAAGTTCTACTATGATGTTGATATTAGTATTCCTCTAGCCAGCAAGTAAAGGTCTTTTTTTGGTGTGATTACACTTCATGTCTTCTAGTGCGTGTTAAATAAAGACTGCTAGTTGAAATTGATTTTAGAATGTTGTTGTGGAAAGCTGCTTAAATGAGCTCAATTATCACAGGGTAGTAGTGGTGTTTCTTTGTAAATTAGTAATGTATAATAATTATCAACTTCAAAGTATGTTTTTTGCAAATTTTTATTTTACTGCCACTTGTCTTTTGAGTCGCCTACACTTTGCCAGTAGTCTAGTTATTCATTTTTCTTTGTCATTAATATTCTATAAATATTTCAGGTGGTATATAAAATGCACTCTCTGATTATTACAGCAGTGTATCAGTGTGGAAATAGCTTATTTATGTCTAGCAAGTAAGCATTAAAAAATGTTGTTTTCTCAGATGGATTTTTCGATAGCAAGTAGTAAGAAAAACATTGTTATATTGGTGCTGGTAGGTTAATTTCTCAGTACTGAAGTGCAGTGAAATTTGTTGACCATACATAGTGTTTGGAAACAAATAGGAACTGAAAGTGAACATCTCCCTCCAAAAGGTTTAGCTCCATGATGTAGTGTTAAAAAGCACTTCTTTTGGAGCTTCTGTTGGTGAAGAACTGGTCTGCATCTGGCATGAAAAGTATTTTATTCTTTGATTGGTCTAGGCCAGAAAAAAATAGGTATTGTTGGATGATTTAAAGGCTTTCTTATAAACCCAGAGAGAGGCAACCAGGTATGCTTCATTTAAGGTCTTACCTGTTGTATGAACCCAGCCCTGGGTACATGTTGGCAGTGATTTTTATCTTATACAAAAGGTTTCACATGTTTAGAGGAACAGTGCAGTTTATGCCTACAGTTTCAAATAGCATCCACACACTATTTCACCTTTTAATTCATCTTTAAAAAAAGGGCAAGTAAAATTCCTGTCCATAGCGAATTCGAAGATCATCCTAAGGCTGAATTTTACATTGGTATGACATTATGAAGATGAGGAGTGCTGTGATGCTGTTCTACTCCAGCCTCGAGCTCTTCTCACTTACTTTGTTGTGTGGCTGCCTTTGGAAACAGCTTTGCTCAGCTGCTTGTGGTGGAACATTATTGTCTAGTTATTGAGTGTACCTCTCTGGATGCTTTGAGGATTTTATATCACAATGTATATTCTTCCTGTGCTAAGGAAGAAGTTGGCACTTTTGTGATTACAAAGAATCATAACTGAAGTATGTTTTAAATAGAATTTGTAATAGTGATCGTGTAACTTAATGGGTGGTAGGTACAGTTACAATTGTATGACAAGAGTTACTAATTTTTTAACTACAGGAAGTTGGTATGTGTTTGAAAATAGAAAATATCAGCTTATTCTCATATTAAGGGAGATGGTAAGTAAAAACCTGCAATCTAAAAATGCAATTTAGATTAATTAAAGAAAAATTTCAAGTCTTTATATTATTAGTCTGTCTTTACCCAGCTTCAGTTTCTCATCCATTTGTTCGCCTCTTTCTTTAGTCTCCTTAATATTACTTCATCTGTAGTTCACCTGTCAAATGACTTTGTCACCTTGTATTTGTAACTTACACTTCCTGTCATTTGGTGTGGTTTTTTAATCCTGTTTTTATGAGCACATGCACAGAAAACATCAGGTTCTTGAAGTCATGTTGCTCTGCCAGTTCTATTCCCAATAATAGCTGTTACACATGACCAGTCTCAGCTGAGTTTGTCAACAGCAATAGAGGTTTCAAAGGCATGAAATTCCTTTGTTTCATGGGAAGGGGTGGCTGAACAGAGTGGGGAGGCACAAATTAATGCTTCCCTTTGAGACAAAGGCTGCACATAGGAGCTATAGTCACTAGGGAATCTCTTCAAGGAATTGTTGTGGGGCATAATGCCTGTGGGTCTTGCTGATCTTGGGCCTTTTTGCTTGTCTTCCCCTGTGACTTGTATGCTTGAATTTTAAGATATACACTAGACTTCATAAAATGGACTTTTTTGATGGTGAATGCCTGTGAAAGCTCTTTTCTTCTCCTGGTAAATCAATCCTTATGTCCAGTTATGCAGCTTCTACAAATAGGTTTGTGTAGCTGTAAGACTATAGCAGCAGTTCTTGGGCATTTCCAGCCACTACTGGGCTGGAAATACTCATCCGCTGGCTTGTGAGGCACTCCTGTACAGTTTGCCTTGCCTCTTTCCCTTTCATGTTTTGTGTTGCAGAGAAGGCCTGTGGTTGCATTCTACATCATATACTATAGTATAGTGTAGTGGGATTGACTGTGCAGTAAATGACTTACAGGTCTAGGAGGGAAACCATGTGGGATGGGTAGAAAAAGCAGTTAAAGATTACGCCTCCTTCCTAAAGTGGTAGTCGAATGTTAGGAGTGTATTTTGGCTGTTTGAGCAGTCTGCACTTCCCAAATCCATTGCATTTTGCATTTGGCTTGTCTGTCACAGAGAGAGTTCCCTGTCCAGCACAATTAGTAATGTTTCCATGCAGCTTGCAGCTACTGTACAAGACATGATCTTTCCAGGGCAAAAAAAAATCACGAAGAGACAGTATGGCCTGAAATTAATACTTTTTTCCAAACAGGTTGTGTTCAAAAAAAGGGAGGGTGGGACAGGACTGGGAGAGAACTTCTCAGGATTTGCCTTTTTAAATTATTTGCTGGTATGATATACAGCCACTGTTAATATTCTGTTCTTAGCAATATTCTTCTTCTGTAGCAGGGGTGTGGAATAAACAGCTCTTGTCTGTGCACTGAGTGTTGCCAGTCATTTTTCCTTTCAGGAAAACTAGGAAGTTACAAAGGAAAAACCATGGTATTCGTAGATTGTTTTGGTTTTGTTTTTAAGCACAATGTTAAAATTTTAGTGTCTGTCTTTTTTTATTGTTTTCTTTCCCCCATTCTTTTGGGAACAATTCAAGGTGAAGACACTTTGGAATGACTTAAGAATTTCAACTGGTTGAGAGTTATAGAACTCATTTATCTTGTTTCATAAATATGAATTGTCTGCTTGTAATGGGTTGAACCTGCGTGATTCTGAGCCAATCACTTTCATGGTTTTGCATATAAAAACCCATGCAGGGTGGGAGTTTCCTCTTTGTCTTTTGGGCTCAAGGGCCGAGGGGTGGCTGAGGGTGGGGGGCCTCGAGGCCCAGGCCTGGGTCCGGGACAGGCCCTTCTCCTCGACCCCTCAGCGCAGCAGCGCGGGGCTGGCCCTCCCCTCCCAGGGCGAGCTGTCCCTGCTCCGCAGGCAGCCTGGGGCTGAAGCCACGTGGCCAAAATGGGGTCTGGGACCG
>VYXC01002440.1:82427-127427 GCA_013397175.1 Platysteira castanea
CTCTAATTCCTTATCAGTTCTTTTTTTCCCCATTCTGTTAATAATAAACTTTCTGTTATATTGCAACTGTTCAAGTGTAAACCTTGTTTTGCCCCGAAATTTCTTTACATTTTCCTCAATGAATCCATATTCCCCTAATGCATATGATTAAATTTCATGTATTTGGCATTTAAACCAATGTCAAACCATAACAGTGCTTTACAGGATTCGCTTTATCAGTAAGCCACCACAATTGTAACTTGATAGTCTGAAATTTCCAGAAGGTTTAGGAGGAGAAAAATAGAAAATTGACAGTGTGTATCAGTGGACAGTACTTAAATCTGAGATGTGTACTTGATTGCCTGCCTTCTGGCATGGTGTTATAGCATGTTAATTATCATTTTTCCTCTAAGTCAACATTGCCTACAGGTGGTAAATTCACCTTTGTGCAGTGACCTGGCTTGGTAGTTGGAATAGTGTTAACTGTACTGTCTCTCAGAGAATTGATTTCTCAATCCCCTGTCAGCAGAAATAAAATAGCTGACTGTTTATAAGGAGCTATGAATGAAATAATTTTCAGGTTCTACTTAAAAATCAATGGCACAATATGGTCAAAGATCACCAACATGTAATGTTGGCATAAGCTTGGAATAGCTTCCTTTACACATGTGTTGTCTGTTTTGCAAGTATTCCCTCTGCCTTCTCAGAAATGACTGTCTGTTACTACTAAGGATCCTAGTCTTTCAGACTTGGTATACCTTTATTTTGGCTCTAACGTTCGAAAGAGATATTATAGACTAAAAATACTCCTGTTATTTGCATGTATTAAAACAGAGCAAATATAATTTCAGAAAGCAAACTGAGTAATTTTGATTTTATATTTTAAATCTGTCTGGTGCTGGAATATGCAGAGACATGAGATATTGAGTTAAACTTTATTATTAACTTATTATTCATCTGTCATTTTGGATAGCAGAGGATTTCAAAGTAAAATTCAAATATGTATGACCTTATAGATCAGAATGTACAACTTATAAAATCAAATTTAAAAAATATTTTTAATTAATGGTTTTTTTTCAGTCTTGGGAGACAGAAGTCTTCCAAGTTAATATCATCTATGTCATACAGTTAAGTGAACATTATTGTAGGATTCTCTTCCAATACCTTCCAGCCTGATTCAGTTGTAGTCCTTAGAAATTGATAGCTCTGCAACAGATAGCTATTCCTTCAGTCCTTTGATGGTGCCCAAAATCTTGAATTCCAGCATGCAAGAATTGTTAAGGTAACAGTATTGAGATATATAAATGTGACCACAAGGGTATTGTTTATAGTTGAGTTGATGCAGATTATTGATGTTAGTGATATGAAGACAAAATCTTTAGGTCAGAATCAGTGTTCACAGTGTTTGAACTTCCAATTTTCAGTTGAAAGATGGCTTCTACAGTAGGTCAGGATCAGCATTCACTGCGTTTGAACTTCCAGTGTTTGATTGAATGGGATGCTTTCACAAGTCCTGCAAGATACATGAATTCCATTGTAAAGTCTGTCATTTAAAAAATAAGATTAGTTTGTCAAATCAAGCACGTTTTGTAAGAGGAAAAGCAGTTGTAGTTATGATGTTGAGGTGCCCCCCCTGGGGGATGGGCATGGAAGCTGAAGCATGGTTACACGGGGATTCCGGGCTCCCTGATGTTACCCTGTTCATTATTGGTTATAGGTGTTCTCCCCGCCCCGAAAACTGTGGTTGTCCCATGATTCCTGGGTCTTCAGGGCAGAGTTCCTGCCAGACCTGGTGGCCATGCGGTCAGAGAAATAAAACATCCATGAATATCTACCGAAAATATTGTTCCTGATTCTTTCTACGGACAAAACTGTCTTCAGGGAGGGTGCAGGCTTTAGCCGGACTGCAACAGTTATGAAAAGAGCAGTTAGAGACTGCTTTTTAGTGTAATGGTACGAGAACCATCTAGTACATATTCCACTTCAAAGAAAGGCATCAAGCTTTGTTTTGTTAGAATACTTACACTCTGCCTGTAGTCATTGTATTTGTCAGCATATGTGTACTATGAAGGATAAAGCAAAACCTTCCTAAGGATGTAGCTTTAACCCCTTCCATTCTCCTCCCTTACATTTAATGTCTTGGTCCTGTCCTGAGAATATAGTAACTGTTTGAAAGATGTTCTTTTGTTCATCATTTGTTGTTAAAATCACCGATATGGTATGGGAGATACTTCACATATAGCAAAGAGCTGGTAGATCCTGTTTCTTCTTATTACCAATATATACTAGATGAAAATCTTTCCTTCCTGCAATATTCTGATTAATGGGATGGAGCTAAGCAGAATTCGCTGACCTCTTGCTGCAAGCACTTGCCAAAGTTCTCACGGATGGATGAACTCTTATTTCCTCTAACTGATGATGTCAATTGGGAATGTTCACCTTTCTTTCATTCCAAGTTGAAGATAAATACAGTGATGAACTATATAAGTTTTTTTGCCAGTTTCTTTGGTCTCTTTATGCGAGGAGAGTTTGAGAGGCCAGTTTGTTCCACAACAGATCGAAAGAAAGGGGCAGGGTACACGTACACTGTTGACATACTCTCTGCTGATGGCTTTTACAATTGCTAACTTAAATCGTAGGGAATCGAGAAAATATTTATATTCTTAATGCATATAATTATGCCTAAAATCTTGAGTGGACCATTTACCGTGCTTAATGTGGTATTTAGAGGAAATTAAAGTTCATTCTGGAGAACATTTTGAATGTAGCATGGCAGATGTTTGTGAATTGATTGGTAGTAAAGCCTGACTTAAAAGTACATAATGTGAAAACACACGTTTGGATTTTTTTGGTATTATCATAGACAAAGAGAAGTCAGTGCTTAAATACTTTCTGTCAAGCCTGATCTTTCCTGTGTAGATTTGAGAAGTGGCTTAAAATAAATTTTGTAGATCATATCTCTCTTGGTATGTCTAGATCCAAGCCATTTAAAATTGTTGGTGCATATGCCAAAATAATACTATATATGAAGAGTTGTATTCTGAAAAAGACACCTTCTTCATTTGGCTTAATTCACATCTCCAACAAATGCATTCACACATGGATTTATTTGGAAATTATTGTGTATAGGCTAGTGCAATAAGAAAAGTTTAGTGAAACTCTGAAAAATATGTTTCATTTTACTTTTCAGTACAATTTCCCTGTTCTGAATTTCTGAACTGCTGGAAATAGTCCTTTATAGATGGACTACTTTCTGTATTCTTGCTGGCTTTTTTCTTTAAGAAGTGACAATTGACTGAGTTGTTTTATGTGTAATGCTGTATAATGTTATGTAATGCTTGTAGCCCACAAGGATGACCCACACAGGAGAATTTGGGGATTATTGACATGAATTACATTGCCTGGAATGTCTGTAGGATGTTTCGAGTGAAAATGCTTCTTGTGGTTCATAAACATTATTGGCATCTAGGTCTAGTAAATCTTATATCATGTACAGCTTATACTGGCTCTGTGAGAAGGTATTAAATAGTAGAAAGGATAATACAGTTGTCCTAAATCTATTACTTGTCCCATTGTATTTTTATTAGAGTCAGTGAGCAAGGGAATTGTAAGAGATTAGACATTGTTTTGTACCACAGAGGAGCTCCTTGTCACTCTGGTTGATGCAGTACCTGCCTTGTTTTCTTTCCTGCACCCAGCTGCTACAGCTTATTTAAGCACTTACCACAATGAAAAAACATGATCTAGCCTTTTCTTTAAACTGCAAAATTTGTCTTAAGTGTTCTTTAAAATACCATTGTTTTTAAACAGTGTTTTTAGCATAAATTCTTACAGTGTCACTTAAGCCTCGATTTTTTCAATTGCCAGAAAACCTCCAGGAAAAGCAGAGAGCTGAGGCTATGCTCAATAGAAGTGAAAAGATTTCCAAGGAAAGCTGTGAATGGAAGGACTGTGGGCTCGGTGCAGTCCTCAGGGTAACAAGGAAAATTCTGTGTACTCAATAATAAGTTGCTCTTGGTGCAGCACAGTTAAAACTGCCTGAGTACCTCAAATAGCATTGTTCTATACCTGTATCTGGAAAACCATCACAGAAATTTTGAAGGCCAGATGGAATAATAATTTCCCCTTCTGATCTCTCACATATCCCAGCTTAACCTTACAACTGTGGTTAAAAGGGAATGTATTTCTTATGGGGAAAATTAACCTTTATTGAAATATTTTCTGGCTAGAGAGAAATTACTTTTAACTTGTATAAGCTATGCCAGTAATTAATTATCTTTACTGTTTAGAAACAAAACACAGCTTTAGTCTGTATTTGTCAAGCTTCAGCAGTCATTTGATTTCTCTATGCTAGTGTGAAAAACTCTGTATATGTGAGGTTTTTGTTATATATATATAAAATGCAATAAGAATAAAAACATAGAATTTAAGAACACCAAGTCTTCATGCATAAGGACTTTCTCAAACCTCTGATTTTTCTCCAGTTTTTCATTATTTCAGCAGAGATAAATGTAGAATTATTCCCGTTGGACATTAGGCTATTTATATACTCCAAGACTGCATTAGTTTTCCTAGTTACAGTACAGTTCATTTGCTTGTGACCCTCCAGGCTTCTCAGTCACTCTCACAAGAGGGAAGTCCTATACTGGTAAATACTGTATCTACCTTCCCTTTTTTCCCTTTCCAGCAGTGTATGAACTTCAGTGTTTTGTGCTGAAAAGCCCTGTTTGCTTTCACTAAAACTATGTGGCAGTTCTGGTCCCTACATAGGCTCGCATTCTTAGTAATTTACTATTCTCAGAATGTATGTCTCATCAACATGGTCTTTTTTGGCTGTTGAAAGATGGTAACCAGTGAAATGCAAAGAGTTTGTTTGGAGTGCCACCAGAAACATGCACATTGGGGTTTTCATTTACAGTTGTATTCTGAGACCTGCTGGTTAGGTGGTGTTGGCTCCATTTGGTGTATGCAGTGATTTATTAAAGAAATACCTTCTGCCACTGAGCCAGATTCCTTAGGGAAGTCAGAATATGTTATTTATACACTACCACCTTCATTATTGATTTGCAATGGTGTTGGACTTCAGTATGAAATGAGAGGAGCTAAGAGCTACAGATGATGTTTTAGGTACTCCTTGTGGTTTTTCCGAGCAGCAGAGCAGTGTAAATGATAGTGTTTTAGACAATTGAAACGTTTTAATAAAAAGTATTTAACTGCTTTTGAAGTTTTACAGGGAGATGGTAAGTTTTTACATTTTGGAAGTTTTGGAGGGAATGAATAAGGTGCTGAAAACACTCCATACTTCCCTTGGTGGGAGAAAAAACCCTGCAGTACTCACAGTTACTCTGTAGTAGTGGAGACTTCTGCACTGCCTGCAAGATCACAGGGAATTCGCTTGCACTTTGAAGTGTGAAGTGATAATCCTCACAACTGCTTATTTCTTTATTAAATTTGCGGAAGTTAATTACATGCCCTGCTAATTTACAACAAAAAAAATCACAATTCTCTGATGCCAAGTAGGCAAGTGAGTTTTCCAAGCTTCAGTTTAGTCCCTCATGCTGTAAGAAGAATTTGGCAGTGGCACACATTATTACTATCATTCATCCAGAAAGTCTATTAATGTATGCACATTTTTCTACACAGTAGTGTCTCATGAGTAAGTCTTGGTAATCTGCTATATGCAATTTACATGTTTTTCATTATTTTATACTGGTAGACTTACTGTTAATGTCCTGCTTAGCATTTGTGGGTTGACTACTTGTGGTCTTTGGAAAATGAGAGCAGGACGTAAATTAAAATCACTGTATTCCTATGTGCTAAATGAATATAGTAAGAAATTAACTGATTTTTAAAACAGTGATATTTGATATTCATGAAGTTTGCTGTATTTCATATGCCTTGACAACTGTAAGCAAATTGGAATTTGGAGGGATTTTTGGTGGCTTTCTGAATGGTTCCTGTCATAATGTTGCTAACTGAAAAACAAGAGTACCCCTCTCAGAGCAGGTGAAGTGGATCATTCTGCTGGGGACAGACTGACCTCAAAGTGTGCAAATGGGGAGGCCAGATCTAATGTAACAGAGTGGATCATTGATCTGTATTCTGTTACTAAGCGTTTCGAAGTTTACTTGAGTAGTGATTGAATGTGTTTAAATGACTGTTACAGTGATAGAGAAGATAAAAAGATCAGGCTATACTCTTTCACCAGTCCTAAATAGAAGCAAATAATTAAAAATGGTGCTAGATGAGAAATAACCTAAAAATTATAGAGTATTGGGGCAGCTGAGTTAAAAAGAAATATGTGGAAATACTTGCCTTTCTTCACATTATCATTTGTGTTTAACAATTTCTTGTTAAGGTGTTATATTAAGTCTCATTTCAGTGAAACACCACCACTGATGCAGGGGAATCTAAGTTCAGCTGACCCATTTTTAAGTTTCTGGACTGTCTGCCTTACATTCTGCATGGTGTGACTGCTGCCCAGATAGTCCATCTTTGTGTCTCAGTGCTTCATCAGCTTCATACAAAAATGCTGCATTTGCTTACAAGCTTCCATCCTTTTATCTAAAGAAAGTTTTCCAATACTTTGCCAATTTCCCTATGAAACCAAAATAAAATTGCAAGTATATGGTTGTCAGTTCTCCCCAGCATATTCAGCTGTAGGTCAGACTTACCTGTGGAAATTGTCCATGTAATCACTCCTTTAGAACATCAGTTGCAAACAGCATCAAATCAGGTATGTAAAGGAGAACTTTTTAAAATTAGGTCAGTGCCAAAATGGATTTAGATCCGTGTGTCACTGTAAGTAGCAAATAAATGTGGAAGAGAGATTTTGATTGGCAGGTCTGTGCTTAGACAGGCTTTAGAAAGGCTGAACTTTATTTACTTTGTTGATGCTTGAAATTTTCTGGGGGTTCTGTGTTATGTAGCCCCCCTTACAGTGTGATTACAAAACATTTTGTTTCTGCTTGAGCCTGAAAGTTTGGCTGTGGTGACTTGTGCTATAGTGGGCTTTTCTGTGAAATTTTTATTAACTGCAATTTATAAGTAACAATGTGTTGCTATTGTGGGAGAAACTGTAACGCTGAAAGCCATGTGGTAGGTGTCTACAGAACTGGTTTAAAACCCAAAATAGTGTGTAATGAGGATTCCTTCACTGCTGAACAGGAATCTTGGTGGTTGTGTTGATTTTTATATATATCTATTTAAAGAGAAGCTGAGGATGAAGATCTTAAGTGAAAAGTACTTACTGGTAGAATTGCTTCCCTTATCTTGTTTATACTGTTTAATTAAAAAATAAAAAGCACATAGGGTTAAAGATAAGATGGTACCACTGTTTTCTTCTTTATGTGTAATCTTGTTGCATGTCTCTACATAAGCTGTTCTGGCCACTCATCATAGTAACCAGCTGGGCCATTTCACCTGCTGGAGCCATTAAAGAGGACTCTCTCCCCCTAGATTAATCCCCTCCGACATTAGTTTTTTGCTCTGACAACTGGAGCAGGCATTCAGAATTTGCAGGTGGCCAGTGTGACGCACATAATTGCCTACAATTTTAGGCAATGAATAAAAATGGTCTACATTACTTGTCAAAGGTTGTATATGCAGTGCCAAGTGAGATCTATGGGAAGCCTTTTAGGGTTTAAAGAACAGTTAATAGCAAAGCTGCACAGTGCTTTTTTAATCATAATGCATTTGTAATATAGCACTTTGATCTTCTCCTTGTAGGAAATGGTGTTATATTAGCCACTTTTAAACATTTATGAGTGAAATTCAGTTATAGGAGAGTAAAAGTGATTATTCTTAGGCAGAACATGTTAGATTTCATTAAAAGTTTTAGCTTGCCCCTTCCTTGTTAAAATCTGTGGGGAGTCCTGTTCCTGGAGGGTTTCAAATCAGGATCTGAAGATTTAGAAGAGCTTTTTCTTTTTTTTTTTTTCTCCACTAAAGCTACTGCAAGACTAGAAAAGACGATAGTAAATACTGATGTTATTTGTGGTTGTTTATAAATGTACTTCAACTGCATAGCATTAAGTGCAAAAAATGTTGTGTGCTCAACAGTTCAGGGAATGTTTCCTTGTATTTTAAAGATCTTAATGCTCAGTTGCATCAATTACAACTTTAAAAAATGCATTATTTAAAGCATGATCATAAATTATCTACAACAAAAAATAGGCGACTCTAAAATGTACTACTCCTAGAAGAGCAGAGTTTGACCTTTCAGACCCAAGAGCCTTTTATTAACACCTGCCTGTAAGGAGAACCGTGCCACACGCAGCTTTCGGATTCACGACCACAAAACTGATGAGGAAAGGCTTGAAGGGTTCAGTTTGTGTCACTTGCTGTTTGCCGTTTCCATTTCACAGATGATTAATCTTTCTGTGAAGAAAGGCCAGAGAAACAAAGCACATTGGGCTCTTCCTGCAGTTACTCCTTCTGAATGCACACTAGCTTGCTAACTAAAAGGCCTTTAGATTTCCTGCCGAGAGAGATGTTCTGAAAGTGAATGCAGCTGGTTGGAGGTCACCAGTGCAAGGCTCTTGCCATTGTGTAATGGAGGCTTTGGCAGGTTTCATTTTGGGGGGGGAGGGAGAAGGTGTTGGCGAAAAATTAATGTGGAATAAAAAGGGCTTTGGCCATTTGAATTAATTTCTTGAGGGTGGATCATCAATAATAGGCTCCATTTCTTTTGCTCACAATTTAAAAAAAAAAAAAAGAAAAATATATTTGCTGGTTTTGTCCCACCCATTCCCTTTTCTTAATGGCATGTTTATATTGTACGTGGTCTCTCCCGCTGGATGCTGAAATGTTGTGTCTTACTGAGTTTGAAAAGCAATTTAAAATGTACTGATTTTTACATATATTTTATGAGCTCTGCTGATGTTTGTGGTGACAAGAGATGATACTTGAGTATTGAGTATTTAACTTTCTAATTGAGGGATTTGGATGCCTTTAATAATCCACATTGCTCTTTAGTGACTTTTAAAGCAGCAATTTCTGTTTTCCTGAGAGAGTAAAAATTTGTTTCTAAAAGGTATTATCTAATTTTTAGTTGGTGTGTATGTTTGAATCTTAATGTATACATGCCTTGTTTATGGAAGAGAATAGTCTTGATATCCAGCTGAGTTTTTGACTTTGGTTTTTTTTTTTGATCTTGTGTAGGACGTAATGTGCAAAATCAAGACATGGGTAATAGATGAAAAGAAAGCTGTTCGCTTCTATCATGATTGGAATGACAAAGAGGTAGGCTATAAATATTATTCCATGAATTGACTTCTAATTTTGCTACCTGTTACTGGTTCTTTTTGAAGTTGTATTTTTTTATGTATTTCAAATTCATAGTGTATTAAATGTTAAATTTAATAGCTGAATCTATGCTTATCTGTGATTTATGTATTACACTCGAATTCTGTAGCCTTCTCAGACGTGCCATGAGGAAAATGATCATAAAATTAATTCAAGTTGGTATAAACTGTTTTAAAAATTATTCTCCTATATTCTCACTTCCAGATTGATGTTTTGAACAAACATCTATTTTTTACTTCAAAACCGATGATTTACTTGGTTAATCTCTCTGAAAAAGACTACATTAGAAAGAAAAACAAGTGGTGAGTGTACAGGTTAAATGTCTAAATTTATATTTCTGTTTCACACTTTTCCGTGGTCAGTAATTACTTGCACATTTAGATCACCAAGGATATTAATTAAAATAGCAATATGAACTAATCTTGCACTTCTGTTACTTGTTATGCTCCCATTAACTGCTGCTTGAGTACAATGCATATGGTGAAACCTTAACTGAAACTGCAGAAAAGAATATGCTTTCCTTTCTTACGTTTTAACATGAATCTATTAACTGGGAAGAAAATAGATTTGATTTAGAACTACTAATTTAAATAAACATATGGCTTTATCATGTTCTATAATGCTGGTTGTCTGAACAACACCTTTTTCATTCCTAAGGATTTAATTGAATGCCAGAAGACTAAAGCTATGTGAGTTGCACAGAAGTCTTTCCAACAAAATTGCACATTTTAACATTACTCTTCTGTTTGCAGTTGGGTCCCTGGCTTTCTTGCCACTGCTTATGTATTGCTTGTGGTTTACAGGCCTCTTTTGATGGGCTTTAATGCCATGAACAGCTCAGGTTTTAGTCAGGTATTTCTGACATCAATATTTTGACTCAAGTACATGACAGTTACAAAATCAATCTATCAGACATTCAGTGAACTGGATGAAGATCCAGTCCTAACATGGCAGACATATGATGGGAATCCACTGTTGAGAAGTACATTTAGCATGTCACTGGAAGCTCTAGATGGTATAAATACTGCTCTGAGGAGGAGGGAACAGCTTAGGTAGTTAGTATATGATGAAGGAAAATCTATAGCAGTGTATTTAGTTAAAAAAAACCCAACCAAACAGCAAATCTTTTCTTACAATTCGGAATTTTAAACACTGTACTTTTGAGATACTTTGAAGATGTATAAATGTATGTTTGTGAACAGATATATGCATGTAACTCATCCAAACAAATCAAAAGTATCTAAAGCAGAATATCTGAATTCCCCTAAAGTACACCCTCTGTTTCTCCCTGTACTTCATTAAGTACTTAGATGCACATGGTTTCAATTTTCCATTAAAAATTCTCATTTCCATATGATATCAAAGAGTGAGAAGGCTTTAAACTGAAAAATAAACATTCATAGACTGGAAGCCAAAACAATAATTAATGTCAGATGGTTAACTCCAATAAATCATTAGAATAAATTCTGGGAAATTAGTGCAACTAAAACTGTCCTTTTGGTACTCCAAGACATTTTGTGTCAGTACTAAAGAACAAATTTTAATGTATTTTAATCGCAAACCCTCTCACTCCCAAACACAGATTTCAGAATAGACTTGATAAGCAATATAATAATGTAAGCTCTTCATATTTGGCCAAATTTTCTAATTTTAAATTAATTTGTTCCTCTAAATATTTTTTGGTTATGACAATTTAAATGTAAGAAGTGGTTCTACCCAAGGAAGTATCTAAAATCAGCATAGTCATATTTGCTCTGTTATTGTAAGGTGATACTTTTTTCAAAATAAAAATACAGTGGTTTCTTAAGGTTTGCTGTAACAGTACAGGCATGGAAGTTTATGTGAAAATGGATGAGTTGGTTTCCCTGTCCAAAAAAGGATCCTCACACCTGTATTTGTCTGATTACAGGTAGAGCTTACTGGCTCTAATTGTACAGTAAATACCATTTCCCAGACCCTAATGGTAGCCAGACTACTTAGGCGACGCCAGTCTGTGATTTAGCTGTCGCCAGTCACCCCATGTTTTTTGTGAGACTAGTTGTGATGATGACATAGTTAAACGCAATTGAAAGCAAATCTTTGGATAAATTGCAATTTTTAATTTGCAAAAATCAGATGTTTGAGTTGAGGAGTCATATAATGAAACAGTTTAACTGTTTCTATTACAATTAATGATTTAGTTTTTAAAATGTGTACCCAGATCTCATGGATGTGAGTGTAATTGTAGCTGAAAGATCAAAGCCTGGGTATCTGAGTGATGTTCCAGAAGAGAATTTACCACATAGCCATTTTCAGTACAGTTTCTGCCTCCTGCTGTTCCTATTTTCCCTCAAGCTAGCCATTGACTACCCCCTGTGCATCCCTGCTCGTAAAAAATGATTGAGGAAGTATTTGTCATGTATTTATGACTGGGAAACATTGTGTGATAGGGAAAGGCATCTACTAGAACCAGAAAGATTGCCATTTCTGTTCCTTCAGTTACTCTGATACGGCTTTAAATCCTCTGTTTATGCAGCATAGCTTTTATATTTAAGAGCAGAATAAATGTTTTCTATGAAGGATGCTAACGGTAGGCTTCTGTCATTTGTGTGGTGCGAGCAGATGTAAATGATTAGAATATATTTTACTGTTAGATGCCACTTTGTGACTTTTGTTATTATTTTGAGGGGTAGGTATTCATATTTGAAATGCAAGCCACATTTAGTCATAGTCATTCTTCTCAATAAAGTTTACTTCTGAGCTTAATTTGTAATATTACTATAATAAAGGTAAGGTTAATGCAGGAAATGCTCAGCCATAAAATGTTTTCATCAGACTTTTGCAACTATAAAAGTGTTTAAAACAGCAAAGGAGAGGCTTTTTGATTTTGGGCGAAGAGGAAAACTAAAATTGTCTTTGTTTTACTGAGTCACTCTTTCAGAATTAATGAACATTTTAATTGTTAGTTAGAACACACTTATATTTAAGTGCCAGTGTGTTATTTTTCAATTCAAGAAAGGAAGAAAACACTGTGAAAGATAGGACTATTGTGTGTTTGAGTAGGTGTATTGACCTTTTGAAAGATGTAAAAACTGGAATGGCTCCAAGCAGTTACTTGCTGGTTTTAACAGTGTTGAATTAGTCATTCAGTTGATTTATGATTAAGACCTAGCCCCTGAAGAGAAGCTGACATGGCAGCTGTGTTAGTCGCACTTGTTATGATCAGATGATAGTAATCTTGATGTTTATGGGTGAATCCACTGAAACCATTCTTAATACATATTGCTGTGCTCTAAATGAATATTTAAACTCTTCTTTTAATAATTCCTAATTGTTTTTTTAATCTTGATCTAGTACCTTAACCATGGTATACATGTATTTAACTTTTACCATGAAAATATTCAAAATAATGATGATAATAACAACAACAATAATAGCAACAATAGCAATAACATTTATCAGTTAAAACTGCATTCTGAGTCACAGGATGTCACATAAATCCAGGATATCAGATTTATCAGCCCTTCATCTAATTAAAGCTTTACATTTTAGTCTTGCTAAAGAGGGTACTTCTAGTGGCTCATAGGATGGATTCCAGTTATGAAATATATTGAGCTAATTAATGTAGTGGACCATGCTTAGCATCATGTTTGGTTTGATATTTTGGACTTATGTGCAGCAAGCACCAGGAATACTGTATATTTTAACGCCGCGTGAACTGATCTTTTGACTCAACTTCTCGGGTCCAATAAAGTGAATTTCATCCTAGGCCTAGACTGTAATTCAAAAAGTCAGTTATGCTGCTAAAGATTTTCTAGTATCTCTAGCACCGTAACTAAATCGTCTGAGACTTAATTATGGATTTTTGACTATTGTTTTCTCTAATATAATTCAGACTTGTTGAATATCCAAATGTATGTTAACATTATTTTAAGGGGTTGTTTCTCAAAATGTTGTGGTAGGCATTCTGTTAAGAATGTTGATCAGTGTTGATAGGATAGGGGACTTAGTATTTTGCTCCTGTGTATTTAGAAAAGGGACATATATGTCATAATAAATAAAATGTTGCCCATTAATTTTTAGAGCGTTTTTAATGTTCTTAAGCTAGAAGAGGTATAATTAGGTCAGATGAAAGGTCTATCTTTCCTGGTATCATGTTTCTGACAGGCCACTAACAGATGTTCAGGGAAGATTATAGGAACAGATTAAGCAGAGTATATGCTTCCAGCTTCTTGCAATCTGTTATTGTAGAACTGACTAAGCCAGATATGATATACTTGTGGTTAGTACTTTTTGACTGATTTCTATTCTATAAATTTAGCCATTTACCTTTTGAACCCAAGTATACTTTTTGGCATCCCAATATCCTGGAGCAGGGACTTCCACAGCTTAACTATGTGCTATATGTAGAAGTACTTCCTTATGCTTGTTTTGGATCTGCCACATCATAATTTCATTTGATGCTCCTTAGATCTTGTATTATGAGAGTGAATAATCCTTTTCTATTCATCTTTTTCATATTGCTTCAGATGTTCCGAACATTAAAAAAAAAAAATGGAGGGGGTAGGGAAATCTGACATGAAGAAAGAAATATGGAAGGTCAAGTAAAAGGAACACTCAGTAGGTTTGCGTATGAATTAATCCGTTTCACTCGGTCTTTCACTTTTAAACTAGTAGGAAACAAAGTTATAAATGGAGTTATTTATTACCATTTATGGTAATAAATGGAGACTTGGAGTTCTTGGTATTGTATTGTTGTTGTATTTCTGCAGGTATGGATGTTTAGGCAGTTATGTTTTATTCCTATAAATGCATTTGAGAAATTATTTGTAGAAATTTTTAAATCATAAGGTGTATTGCCAAGGCGGTATTGAGACGTTTTCTTGACATAGCTGCATAATGATTTTAAAGTTGTCTTCTATGCTGACAAATTCCGAAAATACTATTTTAAAAAATATATTATATCTCTTGTTCCTGCCTTACAACTGAAATGCTTTAAAAGAATATTAGGAGATGATTTATGTTATCTGGGTATAAGTAAAGTTTTGCACACACAAGTTGAGAAGTCAGATATTTAAAGTTAACCAGATCCAGAATTTAGACATCCTGCTACATCTTTACTGCCTGACTGAGAAAGAGTATGTTACAGCTCAGGCTGTTGGAACTAGAGAGTTGCATATGTTTTTCATAGAGCACTTACCTAGTGTAGTAGAGGATAGTGCATGTTGTTTGCTTAATAAACAGTTATTCTTTAGTGTTTCTTATACAAATGAATTAATGAATACAAATTAATTAGTCATCCATCAACCAAATGGCAGTCTGTTTTCTTTCCAGCACTGTGTCCTGACATTGCCAATTGACTTCTTGTAGTCTTCTGTTTTACCGATTCCAGTGACTTTTCATTTAGTTGTTCTGTTTATCCCGTACTTTTTGCCCCACTGTTTTCCTAGCTGATCTGTTCTCCATGGGTCTTTGCCAAATTCCCTCTCCCTCTCCTTTGATTTCATCCCATTCTTGCTGGCTTAGTTCCAGTCCAGTCCTTTGGTCTGGATGATTTCTTTCGCCAGACTTCCTGCTTTGCTTCGCTTTCTTTTGCCTACGCCTCTGGGGTCCCCTGTCTGTTTGAATGTGAATGCATATTGTTTGGGTAATAGCAGGTGTTGGGGACATGTCTTTAAAAATGGAAAGATAGGTCCCATTCCCAGCTTCAGTGTGTAACCTCGCCCCAGACACAAAAGCACCTTCCCGGAGTCTAACTTCACTCCAGTGTTTACCTTTGGCCCAAGTGTGATGGTTTATCTCTGACAGCAAGTTTGCTGTGTGCCAAATGTCTTGGTTCCTAAGTATTAGGACAGTAAAATTTTTCAAATAAATTGTTTCTGTATGTTTTAAAAATGGGCAATGTTGTATGGTGATGCTTTTTTCAAAAATTCTGGTCCACTTGATTACAACATGGCACTACTAAATAGCTAAAGTGTAGGTTGCAAAGTCGGGAAGCAAATCCTCAGTAATTTACTTAGGATATATTGAGTCTTGAACTGCTAAAGAGAGGGGTAGTCATAGCAGAGGGGAACCTTCTGGCTTTTGGGAAGGCCTATTCTGGGCAGATAAAGGTACCATCACACTATGCTGAGAACTCATCAAAGGCTGCAGACTGTAAAGAGCAGGGGGAGCAGGGAAATGAAGGACAGTCTCTCTGGTGTTCTGAGTGACACGTGACAGCCCAGCATCCCACAGCACCAAAACCAGCCCAGCACACCAACTGTGACCCACCAGGCCTCTCGTACTCTGAGAGCATCCGTGTGCACCCGGCTGATTGTGCAGTCAGGGCAGTACAAAAGAGCTGTGTATTAACACTTTGTATCAGGAAGGCTGTGCTGAGTGAAAGCAGCTACAAGCAACTTCTCAACTTCATTACTGTGTGTATGATCCCTGTCTTATCAGCTGCATCTCATCCAAACCTCCCTTTGAAAAGTTTGACATTGCTCCCCATCTTCTCTTCCTTTTCTTCTCTCTGCAGATGTTCTTCTCAGTGTTTTTAATTTTTTGTTTTGGCTGTCACCACCATAGTTTCTGATCTGTTTATACACAATTCTGCGGGTTCAGTTGTAATGTTGAACAATTGCAACTATGAGTTTGGATGCCTTACCACTTTTAGAGTTGGCTTACGTAGTCTTACGACTTGCTACCTGCTAATGATGCTTCCTTTAATCTGCCATGCCAGTTGAGGAATCAAGTAATTTGTGTGATATTTTATTTAAATGCTTGGACTTTCATATGCACAATCTAAAGTAGTAGATGCTAACTTGCAACAAGCAAAAACTTAACTGCTTAAAAAATCATCCCAACCTGTGCAGGGTAAGAAAGGGCATCTTTATTAGTATGTACTGTCTGAACACTTTAGAAGCTTTGTTTCTCCCTGGTCTTCATTGGAATTGGGACTTTGAATAAATATATTTGTCTCTTTAATAAACACATCCTGCTTAAGATACAGAATACTAAGGGAGAGAATAACGTTGCATTAGATTCCAAATCAGTTAATTACACAACTTGGATTCATTCAGTGTAGAAATAACATGAGCAGCAGAGATAGGAACCTCCACAAAAAAATGGTATGTGCTGATATTCTCAAAGACAATGCTGTAAATCTTGTTGTTTATCGCAATGCGACGTTTCTGACTCTGGATGCATAATGAGGTACAAAGTCCTTTTTGAACTTAGGTCTTGTTTAAAACCAGAGAATGCTTAAACTGCTCAGAAGCAAACCTGAGATGGAGAGATGTCTTTTGAGTATAAATTTTGTTACTGTGTAGTGGGTAGCTGTTCTTCCTTCTTCCCAGTATGCTGTGTAAAGAGCTTACTTCAGTTTTCTGCTGCTTGCTTTCCACCGTGGGGAAACTTGTGCTTCATGCCTCAGTTTTCTTCACTATTTCCCAAAAGTCTTGGTGCTGACGAAATTGTAGACAAAATTTTTTGGGAAATATTGTCTACTTTAAAATCAAGTTACCCAATCAAAATATCGATATTGTCTAGTAATTACATTTTTTTCCTGGAATGTTATCAGTGATTTATCTCCTGAATGATGTCTGCAAAGATACTGTGTTTTGTCAGTCATTTTTCAAAGGCCATCCAAATGTGCTCAGTCATTTGTTTGTTGTATGTAGCTGTGGTCCCTCACTGAGCAGTGCTGTCACAGCCTTAGCTGGCTAAGCAATGCTTCCCTCTTATTTATGGTAGGTTAGAGCATAGTTTTGACAGTGTAGAGTGTCATATAGGTTTACTCTCTTAGTTTTACTGACAACTAAATGAGTTTGGGGGTTTTCAGTAGCTTGACACCTTTTTAAATACTCTTAAGGTGAGATTTTTAGCACTGGAGTGTCTCATCTTGCTTTTTATTTCCTATGTTTGTAGATTCAGACTAGCTTATATTTAGGAGAATAGGCATTTCTCTTCCATAATACTCCAAGAAAGGGATGTCCTAAACACTGAAATGGAAAAAGTGAAGGAGAAACTATGCTTTACTCACTTGTCTGTGTTACAGAATGGAAGAAAGCAGGAAGGTAAACAGCTTAAGACCCCAGCCTTCATATTGAGGACCAGATTCTGTAATTTACAGTATGTTTCAGTCCAGGCTTGTTAGTCCTGAGCATCATGAACACAACCTCATCCAGTGGTCCTCAGAAATGTTTGGAGGAGACTGACCACAATACCAGCGCTGTCATCTCATTATGGTATCATTGTCTCAGATGGAGATTTCAAATCCTACTTTCAATGGTGAATAGTTCAGTAGTGAATTTCACTCCTATTTATTTTAGAGTAAAGCAGTTTGACTGTGTATGTAAGCCTGTAGATACTCATGTCAGAATCTCTTTCACATTTTAAGATCCTGATGAGAAACATCATTAATAAAGAAGAAGTAGAACAGCCTTTGCTTCCGTACTCTTTTGGGTTGGTGAATGTTAAAAGCACAGCCGCCTTCACTGGGGTGATTTTTGGCTATAATAGTGATGAAGGAATGAGAATAAAGTAAGGTGAAGTAGTTTCCTCAATTAAATTTCTCAGGGATTAGGATTGTTCTTTGATTGCAAACGAGTGTCTACGTCTTCTTGGAGACTGAGCTTTGTTCTGCTGCATTTTTCTGTTTATTGTTGATTTACAAAAACACTTTGTGATGAAGATTACAAAGGTCCAGTTACACTTCTCTCCTTGTAGTTAAAATCCTATCTCCTAATATGCACTAGTTTATCAAGTTACCTTTTTCTGCTTTTTTGGATGTGAGGGGAATTTTGACAGCGAAAGAAGTATAAAGACTGATCTGTAATGCTGTGGTTTCTCTTTATGAGCTTAATTAATGTCCCATTAATGAGCAGGTCTTACACTAGAAAGTAGGATTTGGGTTTTTTAAAGTTACTGAATATTAAGTTTCTTGTTTCTCCTTATTATTAATTTATTAAGCCCTGTGCCTTTCAGAATGGATGACTGTGGCAGCCCAGAATACTCCTCAGACTGTACAGGGGGGTCTGGAGCCATGCCAGACTGTTTCGGAACTCGAGACGAAAGCACAGAACTCTATGCTTGAGCCGTGTCATCGGAGAACGCTGCCCACATTGAGAGATGAAATACAAAATAGAAAGAAAGTGTGTAATTAGCTTATCTTGTCACTGGGTGATTGTAGTTTTAGATTTATGGAGGTATGAGAGAAGAGAGTTAAGATGGAGGGCAAAGGGCGGTGCCCCTTCCCCTTCCTCTTTCTTCTCTCCCCTCCATTTTCTCCTGTGACGAAGGTGATGGGGGATTGGTGAAGGTAGCACTGTCATGTTAAGAAAAAGTAAAAGTTAATTGGAAAAGATTTATAAATAGTTACACGTTGTAGAACTTGGTTGGTTTTTCTGAAAGAGATAAAAAGGTGAAGACAGCCTACTCAGGCGCCATTCCTGCTGTGAATTTTGGAGGAGCAGGTCCCGCCGACCTTGCTCCAGACTCTAAGAGATAAGAAACAATAAACAACCTGAACACGAATCGCAGGAGTGTCCAGTTTCTTGGCTCGGGCTCGGGACTTTTTAACATCAAGAAACAGCCGTAAAAAACACCTCAGCGGACACTAACAAAGTGAACGCTAATAGATGACCATTGTTAACTTGTCGTTGTCAACTAGACAACATAGAGGTTGTGCATAGTCCTTAAAGCAAATAAATTTCTCTTTCAAATAGAGGAGAAAATAGATACTATGAGCATGTGTCCCTATCTATTGGATCACTGTTACTGTATCTGACGTGGCATTTAAAAACCAGCAGTTGTTTTTGTAAGGGTCTATTGAGAATCTGGAAGATGGGGAGGAAGCTGTCGAATGACTTCCGAGCTGTGGCTGTGGTCTCACCTGGTGCGATGGGAGTAGCTCCTCCTCTCTGTGAGGACCTGATACCTCCTTGCTGCCTCTAACTGGGGGGTTTTGAGAGGAAAGATAGTCCTTCACTCTTGGGTCAGGCACATCAAAAGTTATAATAACTGGCAGATGAGCTTTGATTTTAGACATTTTTAAAAGCAAAAAACCCTTCGATAATATTGTCTTAGGTTAAAAAAATAGCAAGAGAATACACTCGTACTGCTCTTGGTTTTTTGAATTGGGCACTGCAATCAGTATTGCTCTAATAGTACCTCTTAAACAATGTCCCATTTAATAAGTATCTTTCTTTTCATGATGTGTTACTCAGTATTGCAGTGTTTGATTTGCAGACAAGTACCTGTATACCCCTCTGAAGTTCTGCCTATTGAATTCATTTCTTGGAACATTCCATGCTATCGCTTCCTGCAGAATTGCATTAATATCTTTAAGTTCTCATAGTTGAAGCTGATTTTATTTCACCTACCGGTATTTCTCTCATGCATGATATTTGAGATACCTATAGGGTCTGGAAAAAGTACTCATCTTGAAGTTGTTCCTTATGAATGATCTGCAACATCTCTTTTTCTGAGGGAATATGTTGTGTAACGTTGTTCTGTTTTCTGTAAATAGGAGCTACATGGAAACATCAGGCAATCAAACACTTGTTATAAATGGAAAAATAATGTTTGAGGAGGATAATTCTTTTACATGATTGGAAATGTAGGCTCCTCTGGCTTTGGCACCCCTTTTTTAAAGTTTCCTTTTTCTAAGTGACGTCTTTGTTTCACAATTGACAGACACATTTTTCACTGATGATTATTTTGAAAATCTGATGCATGTTTTAAAAAATAGTTTTCCTTTTAATTTTACAGCTCATTCTTTTATATTAAGTATATGGAAATATGTTTTCATTTAACTGCTTGTTTTTCCCAAGAAACATATCTTACCTTCTGAAGTTTTGGCATAGTATTTTATTGTCACAGCTAGAGTTTCTTCTAATGACTAATATAGATGACTAATGTTCAGATGTTGATAGTCGCTAGTCTTACAGTGGATGGAACCATGTATCCTTGTCTTGAAACCAGGGCTAGATGCAGGTTCATGTTTAAATTGAAGAGGAAAGTTTGTACATTATATATGTTTAATTGAAGAACTGTCAGATGAGAAATTGGGTATGGGTATCTTATTATGCTTTATTAACAATGCTTGAGCTTAATTATTGTTAATTTGGAGAGAAGTTAAATGGAATGTAAATCCATAGAATGTTTGGGATTTACTCTGCTCTGGTATTAATTTCTAAAGCCTGAAGAGATGTTCAGAAGATAAATATTTGAAAGAGACTTGAGTGCATGTGCTGGTTTTGTACTTCATTTGGTTTAATCAGATTCATTGCATACTGAGTCTTCCTCTTGTTCTCATGTATTGGCACAGTAGTACATTCCTGAAGCGAAAATGTATTTAAATCCAAATGGCTTTTATTAAAGAAAAAAAAAGAAAATAAAATCTTACACCTAATACATTGGAAACCTGCACAATGTTGCCGATCTAAAACATGTGATGGTACTTCCAGCTTATGTTTTATTTCAGAGGATCATTAAATGCATACCTGTTTTTTATTTAATAAAATCTTTATGTCCCAGAATATTCAGATTAATGAAGTGTGCATGCATGTGCACGTGTGTTCAGTTTCCCATAGGATTTTCAAAAATTATTATTAGTAGTATTACTTAAAAATAACTTTATGGAGGGTAAACGTTTGTCTTTGGCTCCCTCTGTCTGCCTCTCTCTACTTGTCTTTGTGAACTAATGCTTTTTCATAACTTGATCCATCGTATAGGTAAGAGTCAGCAGATAGGATGTCTACAAGTACTTCATATAGGCATTTGGTAAACGAATAAATAAGTAGAAATACGGTAAAGAGACATGGAGAACTAGTAAGAAATATAGTTTTCAAGCTTAAAAGCAAGGCTAATGTCTTTGTGCTCAGACAATGTCTTATTGAAATACAGTTCCATTCCATTCAGAGTCTAATTTTTGTACTAGGTTTTCATAAAGTCACAGCTATATGATCAGAGAACAGTAAATAGGAACATGGTTTTAGCTGCCTGTCTTGCAGTAGTGTGTGGTGTCTGATAGCCTTTTCTTTCTGGTTTCTAGTTATGTTAGTACCCTATTGACCTAGAAGGTAACTAGATTGTTCTATTAGTGATTTCTGACAAACAGAAATTATTTCATATGCTAAAACTATTTCTGGCGGAAGATACAAAGTTTTGACAAACATGCATGGCACAGCAAGTGTCCAATTCTAAAGAGCAAAATAAATGCAAACCACCATTATGGGGAACACAAACAGCCTGAAAGCAAGTTATCAGTAAGCAAATAATTGTTGAACTGTTATGAATGGAATAGGATGTTGAAATAGGGCATGATTGGCTGATGTTACATATGTCCTTGATTACCTTCCTTGTGCTTTTATCGTAATAAGTGACATTCTTTGTATTCCCTTGGATGGCTAGACAGTCTGACACTGAAGAAGAATAAATATTGCATGTGGTACACATTAAGCTGTCATCTAGGACAGCATTTATAAAAAGTAACTAGAAAAATTCATAAGAAATTCTGCAGTGCTACAGTTTCCTGGCTCCAGTCATAATTGTCAAAGTTCTTGACACATTCAGGTCTTCTGAAATGATTTGGGTTTACAGCTACTTGGTGTATGAATAATTATTAAGGATTCATTTTTTCTGATAATGCAGACTGTTAATGTTCTCAAAATGATGCATTTTCATTGAAGACCATGGAGTGATAAAAAAAATGCCAGTGTTGTGTATATAGCTAGTTCTCTTGCAGCAGTCAGAACTAAAAGATGTATATGTATAAAATAAAATTAAGTGATAAAATTAAAGAGCTCTTTTTCAAATGCTGTCTTTGAATTTTGATTTTCTTGGTAGAAAATCCATTATGAGCTCATGTATTGTTACAATTATTTTAATTTGGAAATGGACCTTTTTATGTAAAATATCAGCCTTCTGTTTTTCTTCACTGACTTGAAATTAAGACTCAAAAGAAATGTAGCAGGATATCATCACCTCTGCAAGGGCAATGGAGAAAACCCCTTTTGAACTATCTAAGCTGATGAGTTAGTGTTTGAATGATAATTATTTTAATCTTTAATTTCAAGAAGAGGGAAGTGCAGGAATTACATTCTTCATACTCTTAAATCCCTGAATTTCTTGTGATGGCTTGTACCTTGACCAAGAAATATTCAATGGCTTGTTTGTATTTCCTTGTATTTATCTGTTGCTAACTTAATACCATGGTACTCTCTGCAGTTTGACACAAAACTTCATGATAAATATTTTAAAGGCTTCTCACAGTTCTGTCACTGACCATGTCGTTGGAACTGTATACTGTATTCATGGTGTAACCTGGGCTTGCTTCATATGAAAACGCAGCCTTCTTTCATTATTGTTTAGTTCACGTGATTGGGGTTTTAAAATTACTATTATTTTTTTACTGAGTTAAGAATATCCTATAAGGAAAAAGGAAGAAAAGCTGTTAACACCTCACCCAGTTACTTGAGGATTAACATAATTTTATAGGTGACATTGTGCTTATTCTCATTCCTCTTCCAAGTAGCCTATCACTTACAAGATCTCACTGTGAGTAGCTTGGAATGGGAATATAGAGCCAATGGCTCTTTTGTAAAATTTACATTTAATGTTAAATGAAAATCTCAAAAGAGTTCTTAGAAAAGTGTTGTAAAAAAATCTGTATTCACGTGAAGGGATAAAGCTGAAACACCTGTTTAGGTTGAAAAAAGTTTTCTCCAAGTATGACACTACTCAAATGTTACAGGTAACTGTTAACTCTGTGGACCACTACAGAGCACAAAATATTTGCCCAACTGGTAAATTGAACTGTAAGCCCCACTGTGGGAAATTGCTTTGCTGTGCTCCAAACAGCAGTTATCTTAGTAATTGTACCTGAATTCTTTTGTGGCTAATAGACAGTTGATGTCCTTCTTACCATGACAGAATTAGTTTATTGCAATATTTTAATTGTAAAAATTTCAGGTAAGATGTGTTCATGTAGTTTAAGATGGGCTGAGTATGATTTTTAATTGGTGCTCTGAGAGCACTGGGGTTTGAGTTGAGAATGTGCATAACCCTGCATTTCACATTCTAAACTGGCACTCGCAACAAGGAGCTTATCAGAGCAAATTGTCTAGTCCATCCCCTTCCTCACTCAAAACCTAATGACCCTTTATCATCATGGTTTAGATTGCTGGACACAGATGTGAGAAAATACAAGTAATCTACAGGTAACTACAGTAGCTGCACTGATGTTCTCAGAGAACTGACTGCTGGGAAGATAAAAAGCTTCCCACAGAGCCTGTGACTTTCCAGCAGCAAAGCACATCATGAGCTCATACATGAAGTTTTATTTGCTGAAGATTCACAATAAGATGCATTAGGACATTCAGCAGGGTCCCTTTTTAGATGAGCACAAGAATTCAGTGGGGTTGTTAGTTGATGCACTAGTGCATGGCTTCACACTAAAACTAGAAAGTGCAACAATACCAATAATGTTTCTTTTTAAGAACACCACAAACTACAGTTGTAATGTATTGATGTTAACATAGTTAGTTCCTTGATAGTAAGTCATCTAATGTCATTGGACTTTTTTTCCATGTTATTTAAAGGATTCAGGTATGAAGCAAATGTTTGTTAGGGAAAAAAAGCAGCTGGCTGTTGAAATACAGTTAGCAGTACATGCTAGATATGAAGAAGTAAAGTAGAAGTAAGGTCTTGTATGAAAAGACTTGTGTATAATTAATTACCATCCTTTTTACTCAGCATTTTTTGTCATAATCATAAAGTAGATCTAACAATCTCTGTGTTCAGACACTTTGCCAAGGAATGGGAAGGAAATAAAATGTTCTTTTTCACATACCCTAAGGTTAATAAGGTAATGATCTTGTTTACTATTTTTAATTTTTTAAATTTTCTTTTCCTTTTTTGTAATTCAAGAAGCAGTTTTTAGTGATTCAGTAAGGTTGAAATGTATTTATTAAACCATATGGGAATGATCAATGTGAATCAGCCTGTCCGCAGTTTCTTTTTCTTCTGAAGTAACTTTAATATAAGCAAGTTACTTATGCAGAAAAAAATTAATATGACTGCTGAAATGCTTTTTTTCCCCCCTCTTTTTTTAATCATCCATAAATATGGGGGTTGTGAGGAAAGAGATAACATGGCATGAGAGGTACAGGTCATCCAGAAATGATGGTTCAGAGGGGATGGTATTATTTAAGCAAGCGGTAAGCATTACAGTGGTCAACTTTACAGAAAATGGTAATCCCTCAAAAAGCCTAAAATGCAAGCCTAAGAAAACCTCTGAACAGCCTCCTCCCACCCAGAAAGAAACAAAGTATAAATCCCACAAACAACATATCCCTTCCTCTGGTAGTATTAACAAGACAAACTTATGTCTATTTTTTAGTTGAAGTCCTGCCCTGTTCGATCACCCTCAGAGCTTCTGTGATCTTAGGGAGTTGCTCCATTGACAGTCGCTGCTGTCGGTGCCAAACCTCTGAGCAAGAGGGCTGGCTGTAAGGCTGTGCCTCTTGAGCTGAGCTCGTGACCAGAACAGCAGTCTGCTTAATTTTCTGTCCTATTCATGATCCTCCATGAGAGTGAACTACAAGACACTCTGAAAACGATATCTTTGCTCTTCATTGTTGCTACTTGGCTCTGTTGTACTTTATGCTCATTTTCCAGCTTACACCAACCTAAATAGTAATAAGCTCTTTACTGCAGAGCCTAAGAGACATGCTCTAAGAAATTATTTTCTGTGATTACACATATCTTTTAGTTCAAGTAAAGACATGCAGAAATGTTTTCTCTTTTTCTCTAGCAAGTAGGACCTTCAGGGAAAGAAATGTATATATTCCCTTGTTCTGTTTTGTCTTTTGATTGAGGAAGACAAAAGAAGTAAAGGGCTATACGTTCTGAAAGAATGATTTACCCCCCCCCCCCTTTTTAAAATTTTAAATTAATTGTGATGAAATCCATGTAAAAATTGCAGAAAACATTTGATATATCCTTTTATGATATATGCTGGGTTTAATATCCAGTAGTGGCTTTAATTCTCAACTACAGTAGACATACAGAAAAACAGAAAAAACCGTTGGCTGTTACAAAGTTTTGTTTGAGCTTTTTAAACTGAGTGATTAGCAGAAATAATGACCCTGTCAGCCTTAATCACATTAAAATGTGGTTAACATCATTTAATTTTTTCCACTTAATATGCGAAAATTTCCAGTAGATTTGCAGTGAAGGCCATTGAAATTCCATTAGAACAAGAATAAAAATTTCAGGCATCATTTATTCAGAGAGGGAATAAAGGTCTTGTCTGAAAACTGCTGAATCTTCCTATTAGAGAAACTATGAATCATTGCATTGAGCAGTACCTTTAGCTTCTATAGTACTGAATCTGGGTTGCTTCTGAATGAATGGAATGCATTTTTAGTGTGGTGCTTTTCTGAAAATTGCAACATACAAGTTTTTTTTCAAATTCAGTAAGAGCTTTCTCTGTAAAGGATTATTATGTAATCTCTTTTAACTGCAGTAGAGCTGGGGAAATGCTTCTGGTTTAGGCATCTCATCAGTGTGAAGTTCCATACTTTGTGTTATTTTTATTAAAGCATAAAAAAATATGTCCTCTGATTGATTTATAATGTATAGTTGGGCTTTCTTTGTGGTAAGAAGCAAAATTGAGGACGTGCACAGCTGTGACTACAATATTGTCGTAGGAAGTCTTTTGCACTCTTGGCTTTTCTTGTGGCAGGCTCCGCAGGTTTTTACCAGAAGTACAGATACAGTAACTATGAATGTGCTAGACAAACTATCAACTGCATCTTTTTCTGAGAGAAATTTTTGTTTCGAGGAAAGGTACAGTATTTGTTAGTGTTACCATGTTTCAGATTGCTGTATTTAGGTTCCCATTTTTTTGTCCTTTTCCTGTGGAAGGAGAAGATTTTATCTCATAAGTGGAAGGACTAGAAGTACAGCTATATGCTCTGTGCTTTCCTAGACTCTACTGAAGGACTTGTATCTAATATTTCTTTATAATAGATATTACTGTATATACCTGGTAAGATACATCCTTATTGTGTCTCTGGTACTTAAACAGTACAGTGGATTGTTTGTTTGTTTTTGTTTATTAAATGGAAATTTTATACCTGAGCCTTGTTTATTTTAGCCTATTATATAACTACTTTGTCCTCTTTTTAGTTGGAAAAATCATCAATATGCATTGGATTTGTGCAGAACAAATTTCAAAATGTCAATATTTGTACATTGTATTTTTAAACAAAATTATAGGAAATTACAGTGGTAGATGTTTAACATAATGCTAAATACTTTGAGACACATGGTGGTTAAGGAGTTTTTCTTTGAAATAGCTGTTGCTAAATTTAGGAATTGAGCAGACCTAACAGGAATTTGAAAGTGCCTCAGATGTACCTCTGTATGTTGAAGCATGAAGGAAACTGAGCAGGAAGTGGGTCTGTGACTAGGACCAGAACTGGTAGCCCTGCAAATGAGAAAAAAGGAAGTAGGAGTGTGGGAGTGACCAAAGCAAGGATAGGAGGGAGGTGTGAATTCAGTGAAGAAGTGTCAGTTCTGTGGGTTGCATTTGGAAGCATCTTGCTAAAGAGCCGTTGGACCAGGATGGAAAGCTTTGAAGACTGGAGAATAACAGTGGGAGAAGAAAGCAGAGTGAGCAACAGAATGTGAAGAGCTGTTGGATGGGAAAATGGCCATATTTTAGGGAAAAGGGTCAGAAGAGACTGAACTCACTAGATTTTTCTCCTTGGAAAGCATGGCATGAAATTCAGAGGTACTATGTCTTTTTGTTTCTGTGCTCTTAGCAAGTACTTGTGCCACCTTGCAGCAGAACAGCTTCTGCCCTTTTGAGGGGCAAGTGCTCACTGTAGCTTCATTAGCTCAAAGATAGGTTTGTGTAATGGATATATAACGAGTTCATTCAGTTTAAAATTCAGTATGTTTATTGGTTGCTTTTTTATAAATTGGAGATTATGTGCTGCTATATTGTGTCTTAATGCTGTAGTGGGACACATTTAAAAGTCAGAAAACGTCACAGTGAAGGTTGTTAGTACATTTCAGAATCAGTGTCCTGCCTTGTCCTGTTGTCTGCCTAGGGGTGTACCTTTCCTTTACAGCCAACCTTGCTCCATGAAGAGGAAAAACTTGCTCTTGAAGATGCAGTAGGGTTTGTAGGTACGAGACTCCTGATAATGAGATTCTCTTTTTCTGGAGCAAAACTCAATGCTGATGTGGGACTGTAGCAGGAAGGCCTTATGTTAAAGGCATTTTAACATGCCTGGAGATTTGGTGATGAGGGTCTGGATTTTACTTTTGTCTCTTTTAGATCTCTGTGATACCGAGTAGGAAAATTTCATTTAAAATGTTTGCACATTTTAAATTTACTATGCTCCTAATTTTCTTCATTTGGCCAGTTAGTATAATAAAGTCAAGTGCTATCATTAGTGCTATTTTAAGAATTCTACCTTGTCCAAGTTTTGAGATGACTTAACTGCCAAGCTATGATATAAGTACTGCAGCAACCTCTTCTGCTTTACCTGTGCTGTCCTTGTGAGTGATACTGGTAGCTATGTATGGTATAATGGGCTACTTCTGACTTTTACATTTTATTTTGGAAGAGCAGAACTCATGAAGTCTGGTTGTCCAGGAGTTTTGAGTCTTGTTTCCTTACGACAGTGATCCCGAATTTATACTCCTTTAAAAAGCAGTGACACCAGGCACTGAACACGGTAACATCAGTCTGACAGTCCTAGTGCTGCAGGTCAGCTGGCCAGCACTAGCCAAGTAAAGTATGTAGGGGTTGAGTTCTTTCTGCCTTCTTCCCAGTGAAGACATTGGTTCTTACAAAAGGTGTAGGAACTTGATTTGTATGAAATTGAGACCTCTTTGTCCTCCTGTGCATTTCTGCATAGCGTTTAAGTACTTCTGAATTCACAAAGTGTAGTGCTTCCTTGTAACTATATGGTAATCCCTAAATTACTGCAATCCCTCCTCTGCATTCAGTACAGAACCAGTTATTGTTGGTAGCTACACAGTATAATGACTTCCATAAATTAATTAAGGTGGTGGTTTGTTTTTGTTTTTTTTTTTTTTTTTTTTTTTTTTTTTTTTTTTTTTTTTTTTTAACAGTAGCTGATTGTTCTGCACTTAGTATTGGGAAGCAGTTCACAGAACCTTGCTGCTGCCTTGGGTTGAAAATGTTCTGCTAATTTCCTGCCTATATTTTTCCATGGCTGGCTTATTTCATTGGTGGTTCAGGCAGCTTTGTCCTGTAGACTAAATTATATCTTGTCTAATTGGTGTTTACCTCCTGTACTTACTTAAAGCAGGCATTATCATTTTTTTCTCTCTCTGTCATTTACATGAGGTTCCCATCTCTCTGATAATCTTAGACCTGTTCTGAATTTAGCTGACCACAGCTGCACGTAGTGCTCCATATGCTTTCAGGAATACCTTGTATGCAGATGTAGTACATCCTGTTAAGCAAAGGGAAGCATTTCCAGTGGGCTCTGTGGAGGATATTTGCTTTTTCCCTGTTGCGTTGTCCAGGTGGCTTAGAGTTGCTTTGAAGAACACTAACCCAGTGTGATCTCCCTTCTATGTCACTTTCAGTTGACAATGATGATGACTTTCCTTGAGAAAAACGTCTCTTGCTCCTGTACTGGACATAAAATTTGCATGCAACTAATGTTTGTGTCAAGGTCATTAATGCATTTAACAAGATCAGTCCTAAGTTTGATCCTGGTGACGTTTGATTTAGTACTCTGAAAGACCAAGTTGTTCTCCTGTTATCATAGCCAGTGCATTGCTCAGTCCTCAGTTTCTACAAATCCACTTTCCCTTCTTCTCCAACTGAATGAGTAGTTTCACACACAGCACACTGTCAAATACTTTATAGATGTATTTCTCCTGCACAGAAAATCATATATCATATCAAGGAGAGAATAAATTTATCAGGACATGCTTTATTTTTCTTTAAACCAAATTACTTGTGTTTACCCAAGGTTATTTTCTGTCATCATTTCTTTTTTGATGGTGTCATTGCTCAGCCAAACTAAGACTAAAATTGCATTGTGTATGTTGATTAAGTGGCTCTTTGGTGGAGAAACGTATAGACTATCATGTCCCAGAATAACTGCCCAGTATGATTTTTTTGTATTTTTCCTTTGGCGAGGTCTACTTTTAACCATCCGTTACTTATTAGGGCTCTTCCTTGTTTAGCAGGTCTTTTCCAAACTTAAAATTCTATGCTCCTTCTAAAACAGAAGAAAACACTTGAGCATTAAAATAGGAACAGTGCTTTTTATTGAAAATGCCATTGAAATGTTCATTGTTACTAAAACATTTCTCACAATGTATGTGCTAGAAGAGTGTAGATGATTGCCTTAAGCAAATAAACAGCATTTCTAATGATAAGAAAGCATCTGGATGCAAGTTGAATAATTCACAATGTTAGTAGTGCTTTGGATGTATGTATTATTTTAGTTGTCATTCACATAATTGGATGAAGTGTTTTCAACTGCTGTTTTGGATGGCAAGAATGGATATACAGGAAGTAGAAATCATTTTATAGAGGCTGTTAGAAGTCTAGATTTTTTTTTTTTACTTGGGAAATGATTAATGTTTTACGTTTTTAATGACCATGCATTTATATCATAGCTTTTCTTTTCAGGGTAACTGTAGATCAGATCACATTCCTTATAGTATAT
Organism: Platysteira castanea; assembly: GCA_013397175.1. NCBI lineage: Eukaryota > Metazoa > Chordata > Aves > Passeriformes > Platysteira > Platysteira castanea. Next base: position 112,415 of record VYXC01002440.1, read on the forward strand.
CCCATGCATGTTTGAACTACTTTGAAAAAGTGAAATGATGTGATGTTTAGCTACAGAGAAATGTCAAAAACAATGCATTTATATGATATGAAAGATTTGCAAGCGCAAGCTAGCAATTGATAGTAATATTATAATTAGCTCTTTATAACAGCCTGTTTTTTATTCATGAACATTTTCATTTATGTTGACAACTATCATGTTTGCCACCACACATGGAGCCTTTTCTTTACTCAGAAGAGGCTGAATATGAATTAGTATGTTTTTGGGCTTATGTTCTGACTTTCTATTGAAAAATGGTTTCTGGGCCAAGTAACAAAAATAAAAGTAGCTTGCTTTTTAGGTTTGGCTTTTTGATCCTATTGTTAGAGCTAGTGTTTGTAAGGGTAAAGCATACCACAGAGCACTGTAACTTCAAGGTGGAGTTCTTTTCAGTCAAATTATTTTTTTATTGTTGAAATTGCTGAGGGGGTTGAATGCTTTGTAATCCCATAATTGATACAGAAACGAAGATAGGTAAACTAACAGTTTTATAATAAATCAAATTTTAGTTTTATACTTGCAAATGAAAATGTTTTGTGCACACCCACCCACAGAATAAGATTATTTACTTCTGACAGAAATTCGCTTTGTCATTCCATTTTCAGCCTTAAAAATCTCTGTGTCTAACAGATCCTTTAGTCTGTCAGATAAATGAAGCATGACACTGATCCAGATACTTATTCTGGCTTCTGAAAAAAATCAAAGTTACTGCTCCCCTAGGACAAGTATGTTTTAGTAGATGATTCAGACATTGTTAATTTTTTTTCATTTCACCATAGTTTAGACAGGTAAACAGACTGTGTCTGTGGAATTGAACATTTTTGTGACAGCTTTTCAAATTAGTGAAGTACATTTCATACGAGGCATCTCTGCACACTGTGAAAATCCTGAACTCGTTTAGTGTTTTACTCGGACATGGACATGTTCAAATGACAGCACAGTGTATGCTGTTGTATTTATTAGACATTATTTTGGGGAAGTTTATCAGCAGGAGGCAAGACAGAGGCACATCACATAATTTTATGTGAGTATATTAGGCACATAAGGTGGGGGTTAGTTTCTAAAGCAGCCTAGGAAAAGAGGAGAGGGGAGATGCTTTAAGACAAAAATGAGAAAGGGAGCCCTAATTTAAGTCCTCTGAATTGCCCTCAGAAGAGCCTCGTACTTCATTAACTATACAGGGAGCAGAGCAAGATTAGGTATCTAAATCAGGGGTCTGAAATAAAGCCTTGTATTGTTTGAGTTGCTCTAGGTTGAATATTAACCATTCAACTAAACATTTTTGTTGTTATACTGAGGGCTTAGGGGACGTTCTTTCTCTGGATAAATGCCAAGGTTAATTTCTCTTTTATTGAGTAGCCTATGGAATAGACTAATAGCCTAATAGCAAGTTTGATCCTTTTTTCATCAAAAAACCCACCACTTAGCCCAGCGTCGCCAGCTTCTGTGATTCTTTTTACTCATCTTGTTAAAATTGTTTCTTAAAACATAGATTTGTAGTATTGTGTGATCACAAAATGTTAGGAAGTAGTTGTTAATGGCCCAAGGGGACAGGGGGAATAAGCAGGCTTTATTATTTTAAATCAAATATTCTTATTGTAGTAATATTTGACTCTTGCAATTTTAATACTTAGGTAATTTTTAACAACTGATAGAGGAAGAGAACATTGATGTGAATTCTTTGGTCTGGAGAGGCTCTGCGATTAAGATCACACAGGCTAATTCTGGAGAAGTGAGGAAGGCATTTTCCTCTATCTTTAGTGAGAAGGAGAGGATATTTCAGTAAGAGAACTAGGGGGAAATATGCTGACCCAGTTTATTTAGGTTTCATTAAATTGTTGTGTGATTTCGGTGGAAGCCAAAACTAACAATGTCATAGTCTACATTTGTGTTACTCATTGCAGGATTTTTAATTAACAGTAGAGAAATACATTACCAATTAGTCTTTATAGTGTCTTATTTAAAGTATTGTTAGTATATATTTATTTCCTTACATGGAAGTTTTATGTAGATATTATTTTTTGTCTGGGAGTATGGCTTGGTATTTTCTTGCATGCACATAGTGTATGAAAGAATTAAAGAATAAAATAAATTTTCAAATAATAAGCAAGAAAATAAAATAACTAATAAAATAAATTCTAAATTATGTTATCCATTGTGTATTTCATGTAAACTTTCTCTTATTAAGGTGTCATCTCTTTGGGGTTTTTTTGTCCTAATGCTATTTATGAATGGCTTATAACTTTTTATGAGTTTATATATTTGGGACTTTACTATAGTAGTATTGATATAAATTGTCTTACTCTGTACAGGACTTTTAAGAATACAGTTTTCCATGTGACGTAAAGAAGTCCTGTCAAGAGACAAAACTTTAAATTATCATGCCCGACTATGGAATAGGAACTCTTTCTACTAATCTGTAATAGTATCTCAGTCATCATCATTTTTCACGGAAGTCTTGCAACTGAGATTTGCTCCTTCTGCAATAATTTAATTGTAATTGTTAAAATATCTTGTTACAGTTTTCAAGATAACCTTTCTAAACTATGCATTTTAGAAATGACAGCAGAAAGAATGACAAGATGTGACTTTAAAAGCATCTTTCTGGTCCAAAGTATATGTGCTCGTGGGGCTTGTTGTGCCCATAACTAGGAAATGTGATATGCATGGTTTGTTGCAGTCTGTGTTGTTATGTGGGTTCATCAGTAGTTCAGTCTTGACTGTTCTTGATCTTTGCTGACAGCAACAGCCACCTCTTTTTTTGTCTTTTTAGTTAAGACAGAATTAGTTTTCACAATTGGCGGACCAAGGAGAACTAGACTGTAAGCCTTTCACATGCCATTGGGTGCTACCCTGGCAGTGTAGTATCATTTTCCTTATTGTTTAAGTCACAATTGATTTTGGTTGCAATACCTATTTATAATTGGTTTTGATTGCCTTAGTGGGGACCATAATTTGGGTAGGGATATTACTACGGTCTTTGAAATTAGATCAGAAACAAATGTTTTTAAAATACATTTTAAGATCTTTATTCTTCATGAGTGATACTTCTTACAAATGTTTAAAATAGGGTTACCTTGACTGACCTTTTGTTAGGTTATATAAGCTGTATAATGTACTGAAAAATCTTTTCTTACTGGGAGCTCTATATATATCAGCACAAAAAGTCATCCTGGATTATTTTACTTCTTTGTCTCTGTCTTTCCACCATCTTGATATTTTTTAATTCAAAGTGGTTGTAGGCCATAAACTTTATTTTTCTATTATGCAGGCTTTATTTGTCCTAGATGCAGAAATATTTTGTCCATTACCTACTGTCTGTACTTGATTTACAGGTTCATGTTCTCTGGTATTATTTCTTACACAGCTAACATATCTTGCAAACCAAAAAAGTTTCATGTCAGTTAAGCCACGTCTTTATATGAAATACATTCAAGAAGTGGTTGGTCGTACATATAACGTTGTAAGTGTTGTGTCCTGATGTGTTTTTAGCATACCATTAAACAGCCACTGTCTCTGGGTAGCGCTCTAGGTAAGCTGAGAACCCTCTGCTACTACCGTATTATATTACTACCATATATAGTACCATATATACCTCAAGAACTGTATCTTCAGGGCACAAAGTGCTTTGATAGGGATTTTCAGAATATTGCCTTGATTTTTTTAGTTCCCCTGTTTTCTCCCTGGAAGAATCCATTTATAAGTGATCTCATATGGGATAATTTTTCTCAGGAGTCCTGCTATTTATAAGCATTCTTCAATAATAAATACTGAAATTGCTGATTGAACTTGGTTCCATGGCATTGGTGTTTTTTGGGCGGTAGGCTAACTTAAGACACCATGTCCTTGGTAATCTTCACCTGTTCCTGCAGCATCCTTCAGTTATATTGGAACAGCCAGTTCTAAGGATATATGGGAAAGTGAACCAGTCCATTTTAAAAGGCAACGGCTGGAGAGGGGGGCTATGAAAGAAGTAAATTCTCCCTCTGAAAGCTGCTTTTTTAGTGGGTTATTTTTGTTGGTGAACAGCTTGATTATGCCTACAGAGAGTGCTGGTAGGGGCCCTGCTCCATGTGCAGCTGGTAGCAGAAAAGCAAGTGTAACATCTGAACGGGTAAGGAATGGGATGAGAAGCTCATGTCCAGGTTCTGAAAATGTTTCTTTAAAATCTGGGATGCAACATGAATAAAATAGTAGGTGCAATACTAGTCACCCCATCTAACAAATGATTTTGCAGAATTATTGGGGATTTAAGATAACGGCCATGATAGAGATCAAGGCTCTGGGAGCACTTGCTTTGACGCACATGAGGCAGAGAACCTGGGATTACTTACATTTCAAAGGAGAATGTTAAGGAGTTATAAACCCATCTATAATAAATGCCAAATGACAGTGTTGATCAGGAATCTCTATGATTCTTTTTTTGATACAATGTAAACTGAAATCATAATGAAGTTAAAAAATGTGAAATCTGGATCTGGTAGAATGAAATATTTATATACCTATTCTGTCATAAGATGCCTGAGATCGTAGGTTGTGTGGCAAGTCCCCAAAAGTTAAAGAATTTTAAGGACTGTTCCACTTCTTGTTTCGAGGCTCAAGTCAGTCTGTGTTAGGGGATGGGAGTGATATCTAATGTGTGAGATGAGTTCTCCACGATGGCCTCTTGTAAGGTTCAGCTGGATGCAGTGACTAAACACTGGAGGCGATATGGACATCGGACTATGGGAAGTATTGAGTAGCTTAAAGCATTCAGGATGTGCAGGATAAATGCAGTGCTAACTTTCTGAAGCTCTTGTCATGAGAGGCTGAGAGGAGGCTCTTGGCCAGAGAGCAGCCCATTGTGTGGAGGCAGTGCTTTTGTTCTCAACTAGTTCTAGAAAGCGTTTGCAGGTGAGGACTGGGAAAAGGCCTTTGGAAATTGAAAGGCTGCTGTGTTTCATCTGGCCAGATGGGAACAAGGAATGAAAAAATAAACTTTTTTATTTACTGATGATTTAAGACGTGGTTGCCAAGGTCTATAACAGGTACTCCCAAACCTTCTGTAGATATGTCATCTTCATAAGAAACTTACCATGGTGAGGAAGAAGGTACCTTTTTACTCCTTAATGTTTTCCTGTTTTGTCATCCTTTCTCCTTATGTAATGCAAGAAGAAAGGGATACTGAGAGAAAGGCAGGTAGCAGTAAAGAGTTAAGAGCACAGTGCTCCCATACAGTGGAGTGAGAACCACCTGTGCTTTCTGCTTCCCCTTCTTCATTTCTGCCACAGACCATTTCCATGATACAGAGTCATTATATACATTCATTCTGTTATTTTTACCATCCCATCCTTTGTTAATTATGGACATTTGGAATGAAAGCTTACTGAAGCTGTGACTCTTTCTGATCTCTGTGAGAATGCATATACATATTATCCTTACCTGTGCACAGCACTGAGAACAGTGGGACCTGATCTCCGTGGAGTCTGTGCGCACTACCAGAACGGAAGGGAAGGACTTCACCTTGGCACTGTGTCATGCAGTACTGGTGCTTAGGTAGATTAGATCTTCCTCTCCCGTTCTACCAAGTCAACTAAACCGAGTGGTCCTCACAGTTTTGGGACCTGGCAAAAGAAACAATGGTTGCCTAACTCATCATCATTTTAGATAATTTGTGGATAGTGGATGAGGTTTCAAAAGAAAAAAGCAATCCACAAAGAAGAGAGAAGAAATAAGGTATTTTTAAGTTGATGTATTTTCTTTTAATTTCAAGAAAAATGTGGGAACAATTCAACTTTTTAATCCCCTAAAAGCAACCCAGTTGTCTTCACAAATTCATGTTGACTGTTCATTACTTGTCTAGATTGTCAGATGAGTCTAATATATTGTTTGTGGTAAATTTAATTGCATATAGTGAAAAAATATACTGCATATTGGGATTTTTATTAAGCCTTTAAAGGCTTCAGTGCCTTACAACATTCTCATAAACAAGATAGGAAATATTGGCTAGATGGAAACTACTGGAAGCTGAATGTGCAAGACTGGTTGGAAGATAATACACAGAGCATGGTTATCAGTGGTACACTTTCCAAACAAAGAATATCTCACTATGGGATTTGCAGAAGCAGCTACTGATTGAATACTGTTATATATTTCCATTAATGAGCTGGATGATGAGCACTCTTCCTAAACCTGTAGATGACCCCTGATCTAGGAGATGCCCATATATGTAAAGAACAAAATTAGAACTTAGAAGCATCTCAAGAAATAGAAGAAATCATTAGGAAAAAATAGCCATGATGCAACTCCTGAGAAGGGTTTTACACAGGAATAATCAACTATGCAAACATAGTGTTAAGAATAGCTAGTCAAACAGGGTCATGCAATAAGTTATAACCTGAGCATGAGATACTGTTGCAGCGCTGTCACAAAAAAAGCAAATGCTAGACTGGGTTTAATAAACAGGAAAATCATCTGAAAAATGAGTTAATCCTCTACCTGTTTTTATGTTTGTAGGACATTATTGAAAGCTCTGAGAAGTGCATCAGATACCGTGTGCTTTCAGAAACTTTCAGACCAGTTGAAGAGAGTCCAAAAAAAAGGTTCAAAGTTAGAAGTAATTTGTGGCTTACAAGGAAAGCTCAAAAACTGCCTAAAATTTTTAAGATATAAATAGGGAATGTGTATTCCTGGTCCACAGCCTATAGGCTCAGTTTAACTGAAATAAAGGTAGCTTAGGCTACACCTGTGGAAAACTTTACAACAGTTGGGAGCAAGTGCTAAACAGATTGGATTTAGAAGGTTTTAAAAATCAGGGTTGCTCAGAACTGTCAACAGGAAGAGCCTGTTGGAATTTCTAAGTCCCCTTGTTCTCATTCCTATCTGTGGATCTTTTTTTCAGTCTTTTGTGTATTTTGATTATTTAGTTTGATCTTTCCTACATTTGTTTCTTTCCTTCTTGTGCTGCCTGGTGTTTTTGTTTTCCCTGCCATGCTCTTCTGTTTCTACCATTTTCCACTCATAGTTCAGGTGTAGAACAGAAAAACAATAGTTTCTCTTCCATGAGTTAGATGTTTTTTTTGGTCTTGCTTGTACAAAAGCATATTTCACAAATCGTCTTTCTTCTCAGGGGTCAGTTTTTCAGATCATCTTGTCTTGCAGGTGTCCACTGAGCTTAAGCTTTCTCTGCAGCTTCTCTCTTCCATCACTACTTCAGATTTCCATCTGAACTCTGTCTCTGTTCCCAGCTGGATCTCTCATGTGAAACTCTCTAAAGTATTGATTTGTAGGTAATGTACATTCTGCAACTTTTATACCTTTTTATTTTGGTTGGCCGCAGGTTTTGGTTTCTGCCTCACTAAGCATCACCATTTTAAAGTGAAGGTACCCCCTTCAGCACAACTCCCCTTTCTAGTGCTCTTTGCTTATTGGCCTTCTCAGTGAGCGCCCTCATTTTCAAACCTTTCTCCAAGCTCCTCCGCATCCTGATTTAGGACTAGGAGTTAGCTCTGGTAGTTGTCCTGATCCACCTGCACTTGAAGTCACTGGCACCTGTGGTTTACTAGATATGCTGCTAATGCTGCTGATATTCCTTACGTCCTTATCAAACAGCAGTCACAGTGTTAGGTGGAATTGAGCATCTGAATTCCTCTTCAGTGTTTTCCCTGATCAGAATTTTGAGTGCTGCCTTCACTTGCAAGTTGATGAGATCTGGTTTTGCACTTGCCTTGGTTTTGTTCTTGTGTCAGGCTTTTACACAGTTGTAATATGCTTTTCTGCTTGCCGTCACAGAGTGAATGGATGTCTTGCTGTCTCTTGGCTCTGTACTTTTTCCCCAGAAAATGTATTTTGTCTGGTTTTTGGCATCAATCAGGTTTCAATTCAGGAACTGTCTGTAGTTGCTGTTGGCACACTCCTCTCCACACGGAAGGGAGGAACCAAGCCACATCAGTCAGGAAGGTGTTGGATGTCGCAGAAATCCTGTGCTGTTACGCTGTTTTCACTAAGTTTTCAGTTTACTTTGTTGAGAAGGGTTTTCATCTTGAGCAGTTTCTTGTTTCTTAAAGTTGTCTCAGCTGTTAATCATGGTCATTGGTGTTGCCAGTTCTACTTTTTGGTAGTTTTTTATGTTCCATTTTCTGAGTTGGAAGGGAGCAGTGGGGTTTTTTAAGTGTCAAAAGTCTTTAAGCGTAAAATCCAATACTCTTCATTATTCATTTTCAAGTATAGTATGAAATAACGGAGAGATACTCCAGGATTCACTTATCTTAACAAAGGCCTAAAATGAGGGTACTAATGCTGTCCTTTTACAGACATACGTAATTTTCTTTGGAAAAATTATGTGCTCAAATAAAACAGACTTTGACATTAATTGTTAACGTTTGTTAAGACCGTTTTGTTCTGTTTGGCACACTTGGTTATCCCTAACAGGAATGCAAATGTGCACTATTTTTTTATGGATTATTAGTTACTCATTCTGCTTTGGGGAAAATGTAATTTTGAAATATATTAATATTTATATTTGAGTGTTTACTTTTTTGTTGATTTTCTTTATTTTGATCACATTTAGGGGAATTCCATGGTGCTTTTTAGTAATTCCTGTGACATTGAAAGTCACAAAAGTAAAAGACTCAGGCAGAGAACCTGACTATCTGTACAGAGTGGGATGCAGTACCTTATTCTTTTAGTGAGGCTGTAGCAGGTCTGATGTCAGTCACTTCAGAGACCTTTAGACCTCAGTGCTCATTTATTGCTAAAATGTACCAGCTCTGCTCCTGCATTATGAAGATCGTCTGTCAACACTTTGAGATATTCTCCTTTGTTATTAAGCTTGTGATGCTCTACACTGTCAGGTTTTTTGCCAATTATAGTTAAGGTACAATGGTGTATTCACTGGATCAAAGTCTCACACTGGCGGTAGAGGAATGATTTGTAAGTCTTTATTCATCTGAATCGTACAATAGAATACCTGAGGAATGCAAATAATCCCTCTAAGGACTCAATAGAAAAGCTGTTAAAATGACAGTCTAAGACTATTATTATTCTGAATTGGTGTTTTAGCCAAAGTAATTATTTCTTATCTTGTTGTTCCACAATAGCTCTTAGTTTATTAGTTATGATGACCATATTTACCAAACAGAATTTGAATCCAATTTTTGACATTACTTTCATGCTCATTTCACTTTTTCAAGTTTACACGTTTCATTCCATCTTTCTTCACTTATCACATTATTTAGTTAATCTAGAGACCAATGTTAGATAATTCCTTAAGTAAACATCTATAAATGATGTACATACATATGCTGAAGTACACTTATGACTTGTAGATTCATTTTGAGATATATTTTCTGTAAAATGTTGGCATTTATAAGCTCTGAACCTCCATACCCAATTTGTTAGCCAAAATAAATTAGTTAACTACAAACGTCAGTTTTAGAAGTGCTGTTAAATGTCACATGTCACATTGAGAAACACACCTTAATTGTGATTTTCAGTTCAGATGTTTCTGAAGGCAATAGTGTTTCAGTATCAGTCCTGGATACCAGACTATGTTTTCACTGGATAACTGGAGGTAAAAAAAGATTAGTATAATGAGGATTGAAAAACACTGGCCGGGTATTTACATAAGTAAATGATAGAAGACCAGCCTTATATAACAAGCATGTGAAAATTGTTGAGTGAACTCCTATATTCTTTGTCCCATCTAAAACCCTACTCAGTCGGCCATGCACTTAATCTCATAATAGCTCTGATCCCCTGCTATTTTCTTTGACAAATGTGTGTTGATGAACTTGTGGTTCAGTTCATTTTTTTCTGAAGTGACATTTGCATTGATTATTTAAAGGTTTGCAGGCCACAGTTTCAAAGCACTTTAGTATAATAGCAGTTAAAACCTTAGTCTAAATCTTGCAGATTAGCAGGACTAAGAAAAAGAACTCAGCAAGCATAAAGCCCTGTGCTGTATGGTGGGTGCTTCAGGTCTGAAACATCGCTGGCACCCAAAGTACTGTGTTTTGTAATTTGATTATTCGTGTACAGGAAGTGTTCCCGTGGCTCCTGTGTTTGCTTGCTGAGCATAGAGCTGTCATTCTTACCATTCATACCGGTTCAGAAATAGTGTCCTATTAACAATAGTGAACTCCTTGCAGGTAATTTATAAATGTCTCCCTTAAACTTGGAATAAATACTCGCAGTCATGAATATGATGCTTGTGTTTAAAGATTTTTTAAACACCATCCACTGCTGTAAAGTTTTCACAGAATCATAGGATATTCTGAGTTGGAAGGGACCCACAGGGACTGTTGGGTCCAGCTTCTGACCCTGCACAAAACAGCCCTGAGAGTCACACCGTATGCGTGAGAGCATTGTCCATCTGGGTGAAGAAACTTAGTCTAACACCCAACCTAAACCTCCCCTGACACAACTTCAGGCCATTCCCTCGGGTCCTGTCCCTGGTCACCACAGAGCAGAGATCAGTGTCTGCCCCTCCTCTTCCCCTCACGAGGAAGTTGTAACTGCAGTGAGGTTTCTCCTCAGTCTCCTCTTCTCCAGGCTGAAAGACCAAGTGACCTCAGCTGCTCCTCATACGGCTCCCCCTCAAGGCCCTTTGCTATATCTGTTGGTCTCCTTTGGACACTAAGGGCTTTATAACCTTCTTACATTGTGCTGCCCAAAACTTCACACAGGACTTGAGGTGAGGCCACCCCAGTGCTGAGCAGAGTGGGACAATCCCCTCCCTTGCCTGGCTGGCGATGCCCCCCCAGACACGCTTGGCCCTCCTGGCTGCCAGGAGGCTGCCAATTTTGTTAACTTTAGTAGGATAATGAACATTCAAGAACTAACACCATAAATTTATTGTTTCATTCAACAAAAAAAAAGATGAACAGCAAACTATTGTGAATGCTGCCAGTTAACTGAAGATGAAGAGGAATAGGAAATTTTTTTCTTTATTTAAAAATAATCATAGTATAGTATCCAGAAGCTTTGTCCTGGGACAACAGTAGAAAGGTGGGAAAAACCAGTAGAAACATGGGCTTGTACTGATCAGCTATGGCATACTCCAAGATAACTAGCCAGAAAAAGCAGGTGCAGCTTGCTATGTAGGTGTGTGGTGTTCTTCTCTTGCTCTCATCAACAGCCTTAGCCACTGAGATGCTTTTTTTTAATTAAAAAAAAAAAAAAAAGAAGTCAGGAAAAACTGACAGCCCTCAGTTTTACCGCATTTGATAAATATCACTCTTGGAAGTACATTTTTCTCTCAGAAAGTTTTATTCACTTTTTAGATTGCAAGTACTTTACCTCTACCGAACACCTAGTTACTGTCACAAATTATGCCTATTTCTGATAGATTAAATGCCAAACAGAAACCAAGAAACAGTGAAATGTTAATGGAGTACACCTGAAGCAATTGCTGCCTGTTAATGCCTTGACCTTGGAAAGCAATACACAAAAAGATGGCATCATAAATCCGTGCAATTCTTATGAATATGTATGTGCTACTTGATAATAATGAATGTGGTACAGCCATGCATGCACTACAAGATAATGTTGTGCCCTTTGTTGTCTACAGGTTGATAAAAATTAAAGAGTGGGTGGACAAGCACGACCCGGGTGCTTTGGTCATTCCTTTTAGTGGGGCCTTGGAACTCAAGTTGCAAGATATGAGTGCTGAGGAGAAACAGAAGTATCTGGAAGAGAACATGACACAAAGGTTAATTAGCATTCATTTTCCCTACACTTTATTATCAACTATTTCCTTGCAGTAATTTAATTGCTTGCGCTGATAGAATAATAAATGACAGAGTAATTACCATTATAAAGAGAGAATCTTCTCCTTTCTTTACCATGAGACAGAGTGAAAAGATTTATTTTAAATTAAGTTTTTAACTGTCATCTGTCATCTCTGTACAGTGTTTTAATTATAACATAGGTATTAGTTATGTATATTTTTGAGAAGGAACGATCACCAAAACTGTTTCGTCATCCACGGGGAGTAAGGACACTGGAGAAAATTTTGTCATAATTTTCTGAAGAACTATAATAAATTGTTTCAATATTGAATTTCAGTCAAACAGATATGCTTTCATGACCTGGAGTCCTGAAAATTGCATGAGACCAGGAGTGCTGCCTCATAGGGTGATTTATATTTATCCCATGTTTCTATAGCCTGCCAAATAAACAAATCAAAATACTACCTTTACAATTCTGCAGTAAAAAGGTAGTTCTTCTGAAGAGAGTTCAAAGTAAAAGGCTACTGCAATTATTGCTCTGTTTAAAAGTAGACCTAATATCTTCAAAATATGTGATATCTTTCCACGTAAATTGATTACTTGGCATATTTAGCTGTTTTATGTGTATGTGCTGAATGAATTGGATTCCTTCCACTTTTTTTTTTCAGTGCTTTAGCAAAGATCATTAAGGCTGGATATGCAGCACTCCAACTAGAATACTTTTTCACTGCAGGCCCAGATGAAGTGCGTGCATGGACCATCAGGGTAAGATTCATACTTATTCATCAGCTATATCCAGTTCCACACTATTGAATTCAGATTGATATCACTGACTTTGAAGTTTGTCATGGTGGCGGTTAGCTAGTCATTACAGATGAGGTTTTTGTCCAGGATAACTTTAATTATTTGTGAGCTGCTGAACAGTGAAAGTGGAGCTGCATTGATTGAGGCAGGTAACAATTGATTCTGCCTATTACATAGTCTGAATTTCTTCATCCTGTAGAATCTGTCTACCCTCCTCCTGTGGTCAGAGATAAGACGTACCAGTATTGTGCTTGCTTAATCTGTGTGACTGGGTTTGTCTGCAGTGAAATTGATGTTGCTTTTCATTTTGTATTCACTAAGTTTGTTTGGGTTGCGGATGGTTCATTCCTCCTGTGCTTTGCTGGGATTACATTTTCAGCAATAAAAGCAATATAACGTCATTATATTCCTCGTGGATACACAGTTGGGCTCAAAATCCTAAAATCAGTGTGCAGTAATTCAGGTCTTTTACTGCCTTCAGTATTTAGACCTAGTTTATTTTGGTAGTTTTGTATGTTTATCTGGGAACTTATGTGATGCCTAAAACACTATTATGTATTTTAAATATTGATGTAGAATGGTTATAGCCATAGAGATCAACTAATTTATTCCCAGAGGACAGTAAGAGCTGAGCTGTAGTGGTTTGCCTTTGAATGTAAATATATTGTAATATAAAGATCAATATTGAAAAAATATTTTGGAATGTGTATAGCTGCAAGCACTTACCTTAAAAATTACAACAAAGTCAACTTTTGGAGGTGCAGTTCAGTCTTTGAGCTTCTGTTTTTTGCTTCAGTGTATTTAGGGCTGTGCAATGAGTATCAGTGCTGTATTTAATTTCATTCACTGGAATTAATTTGTTTTCATTAATCAACATAATTTCCTGTAAATTTATATTTTTAATAGTACTGCTACAGATGTTTGTGTATGTTTTAGCACATTAAACTTATTTTCTTACAAGCATGTGTGGGATTTTTTTAGTTTTTTCCTCTCATCTCTATTTACATGATAACTGCTTATTAAAGTCCCTGAAATAGCAACCAGAATAATATAAAAGCAGGAGTTTTGTTGTTTTGATTCTTGCCATAGTTTTTAAAAGCACATTGTGAAATTCCACTGTTTTCAGTAGGAGAAGTCCTTGCTCTTTAGTAGAGAATTTGAAAGCTGGTTTATCTTAAGACTGATTGTGAGTATCTTTGATTTAATGTGCAAAGATACTTAGTCAGGTAAGCATCAGTGAGTAGCCATATTAACCCAATACATCTTTTATTGTAAAAACTGTGCTTTACAGTGTCAGACTCCTTAGCACTTTAACATGCTTTATTAAGCAGCCTTTAGGTCACCATTATTGCTCAAATTTCTCTCCATGGTTGTATGTGCACAAAATGTATGTCCTTGTAATTTAAAGCATGCAGCTGTAATGCGTTCTCCTCGATTGCATAAACTTAAATTATCGTATAGTTGTCTGTCATTTTTTATTTTTAGTGATTCAGTTGTTGATATTTTGGTAAGAATACTCAGTTTGTTCCATATCAACCTTACTAAAATTATTCTGAAATAAAAATAAGCTAATGTGTACAGCCTGAGATCCATATGTCATTTCTCGTTGCAAACATCGTTTGCCCTGAATGTTACCATTTAATTGCAATTATTTGGATGTAAGCAAAAGTCTTGAGTAATTCAGATTTTAAAGTTACTTTAAAACCTTTATCTTCCTCACTTTCTGTGTAGAAAGCTAGGGGTCGAAGTGAATCTCACAACAAAACACAGTCATAGCTTCTAAAATCAATACTGCTGTTGATACCTATTAGGAAAAACAAAGCTGCTGTTCTTTAATGTCGGTTGGTTTATCTGTGGCGAAGGCGCTGTCTGTGTCCCAGTATTGAGGATCGCCCAGCTGCATGTGTGACATTTTAGCTGATATGAAACAAAGTTTCAGCAGATCCTGAAAGCATATTAAAGAGGAGAAACTGCTTCCCTGCAATCAATCTTCTTAAATGCAATTAATTTTCTTCTGGTCTTTCCTTTGACAGAAAGGGACGAAGGCTCCTCAGGCAGCAGGGAAGATTCACACAGATTTTGAAAAGGGATTCATTATGGCTGAAGTAATGAAATATGAAGATTTTAAAGAAGGAGGTTCAGAGGCTGCTGTCAAGGTGAGCTCCCCATCGTTTTCTTCTCTCTCTATATGTACCATTTTTCCATTTCAAATCTGATTTTTCACTGGAAAGAAGTTCTTAATGCTAAGTGAATCTTCAGTCACCTCTAGCAATAGACCAAAATCCATTTTCATCTTTTACTTAAGAAAGAGTTCAAATGCACCAACTTACTGGATAGGAATGCAACTATTTCAGTTTCCAAGATATAAGAGTGCATGGACTACATGCCAGCACTAAGACCAAATGTTATGCTAATGTGTTGGGGTGTTTTTCTCTCTGTTTACATATTAGTGTTCAGAATTT
>VYXC01002440.1:132427-168494 GCA_013397175.1 Platysteira castanea
CACTGGGAGCGCTGGTCACATCCTGCTCCAAGACATCCCCTCAAGATCCCACCTCTGAGCGTCATTGCTCATTTCTGAGAGAGTAAGACATGGTTCAGCCAGAGCCATGAGCCTCATTGTTGAAAAGTTGGCATCATGCCTTTAATTGCACCGAGGAGAAAGAGGGAGGGCAGATGACTTCAATACGTAGCTGTTGTTTTGGTTTTAAAGAGCATCTCCTTTTTTCATGGTGGCAAGAGCAGGGACAGTATTGTAGAGCAGAGAAATTAGGGCTTCAGATGTTTTGGAACACTTGAAATTCTCCTTTGTATCGTCTCCCTGGTGTGGCTAGTATTTGTTCCTGGTGTTATTTTGATGTTACATAATTGAGAAAAGATTAGGACCATCAAATCTTGTGTTAAAAGTCAAATCCAAAAGAAAACAGAGCCTACCTGTTTCTCTTGGAAGTCAGCAAGGTGCTAGTAACAGAGAAGGGCTCATGCTGGGTTTTAGACACAATGAAAGGTGAGTGAGAAGTGGAGTATGTGTGCTGCTGAAAGAGAAGTAACCTCTTTACTGCACTAATGCCCGCTGAAACGTGTTCTCTTGTCCCAGCTGAAATTTGTTCTGGTTTCCAAAATACCCCCGTGGCTCTGAATTGTTTCTATTTGATTGTGTGTACTTCCTGATGCCTCCCTGTTCTAAAAATAACAATATTTAAAAATCAAACGAAGTTGTTCTTGTTAGAGTTTTTTGAAGTTACTACAATATCTTGAAAATAGAAAATGAATTTAAAGTGTTTACCACATCTTAAAAAATACATATTCTATAATGTTTTATGTCTCAATTTATTAATTTACCTTAATAAGTTATCTCTTCAGCTGTTTTTACTAGGTTCTTTTAACTACTGAAGCTAATAAATTATTCCAGAAAAATCCAAAATTTTATTAGAAGAAAGAATAAGCTGATGAGCTCTGTTATTTCTGTCACCGGTGACTTGTGACAACTGCCATGTTAAATATGTGGAGCCCATGTTTCTCCTTAGTGGGTTTATGTATTCAAAATGTACGCTTCTTAAAACTTGTAGATATATGTAGCAAATGTAAAACACTCTGTTTTAAATAGAATTGTGATTTAACTTAAGCTAAGCACACATTATTTATGCATTTCAATCTGCACAGGGTAGTCCAGGTGCAACATATCCATCCTACTCCTATTTGCTATTTAAAAAAAAACCCGTGAAATTTGCCTGCACACTTTTCACTGCCACTGGCATGGTGGCAGTGGGTAGGAGACATGTTGTTTCTCCAGCTGGAGAAGGATGAAAAAACACTGTAGGCACTGCTCTTCCAAAATACAGAAGGTAGGGAATTTTGCAAGGGAGGAGGAGTACTAACCCTTCCTCTTCACTTGGCATTCTTCAGTGCCTAATAGCCATAACATTGATGGCATGTTCCTGGGATTAAACAAACAGTAGTGGAACAGGGAAAAGGCTGCTACCAGCCTCCAAACTACCAAAAAGGGGTGCCCCAAAGTGATGGGGAGATGTCAGTGCAAGTGGCTGTGCCTACACTGCCCCTCGGGCTTACTCTGTAGGAGTAGATCTGGAGAGTGAAGCAGTTGGCTGGGGAACCTGATGCTCCCATGGCATGTATTGGATGGTGCTCTTGGGCTAGTGGTGGGCTGGTCCCCTGAGGAGTTAGGAGGGCAGTTTCCACTTCAGTCTCAAGAGAACCAGTTTGCTGTAAGATACCCAAGGAGTAGCCTGTTTGCCTGTTGTGAGAGTCCTGTGCGGTGCAGAGCAGGCTGGGAGTGTGTGTGTGAAGAGGTGTGATAGGGAGGTTAACTTTTAAAGGTATGTTCCTGCTCAAACAAAAACAGTGCTGTAGACAAGGCCTTACTGCTGTTGGCTTTTGGCAGAATCAATAGCAATATCAAGGTGATATGCTTAGGGACCCCAAGATGTGACATTTCAGACCATTAAGAAGCATAAAACCCCCAGAAATTTAGCTTTTGAGGGCCATTTGTACCCATAGATACTTCCTGTATATGATACAGTTTTCTGCTCTAGTAAGCATTTCCCAGAACACATGGGAAGCAGGTTTGGCCTTTCTATGTGGATTAATGTATCAGATAAAATATAGATGTATTGTCTTAAATTCATGTCTATTCGTTCTTTCGTTGACTGTGTCCAGCTCTGTAGAGATTGGTTGAATTGCCACAGTTGTTTTAAAGAATTTAGTTTTCCTGAAGGATCCTTTCAGACCTGCTGCAGTTTTCCGTCTGTCTTTTGTCACCGAAGTTCACCCTGATCTCTTCCCAGCCCACAGGGCCTGTCAAGGACTCTGTATGGCAGAGTGCCTGCTTTGGAAACGCAGTGCTGTAAGCTGTATTTTCCTTCCCTCCTTTCCCACAGAACAGGCTTGCAGCTGGAGTGGCAGCACTGCAGCTGTGGTCACTCACTGAACACCTCCTGGCACTTTATTGATGCTGCTTCCCGGTGGTGCGGGCTGTGAGCAGGGGCAGCCCTGCTCAGGCCGTGTGTCCCCAGGCTTCCAGCCCAGTGACTGCGCTCTCCTCCCTCCTCTGCTCCAGCAAATCACTCTTGTAGCTTCACAAACATCAGGGAGGTGCGTTCCTGGTGCAGTGTTTCATGTTCTTGTGGCCGCCAGGCTTGTTCAAACTGCCCTTGCATAGCTCTGTTGGTCCTTACTGAGGCAGGGATGCTGCATGCCCCATTCCAGTGGGTGGTTTAAACACCATTTGTTCTACCAGCTGCAGGATAGGACCATAAAATTGCTTTTTGAAAGATCAGTGTGTCTGGCAAAGTTTTCTGTTTGAACAATACTAGCTAAATTTTACCATTTCACTCCACTCACGAGCTCAACTCACAGAGGATGAAGCAGAGAAAGTCATTAGAAATTTGTAATTGTTTAACACTAGTAATCACTTCTTTTAGCTTTTACTGCCCTCGACTAATTCTAAATGTTTAATTACACTATTCCACAATTTCACTTAAATTAAAACAGGAAAACCACTGGGGGCTTTTAAAAAAAAAAAAATCGAAGTAATTGATCACAGTATCCCTGTGGATTGAAAGAGTGGTGTGCTGGTTGGGCTTACAAAGTTTTTAAGTAAATCCTGCATTTCAAGGTTGTCTTTGGAGCAGTTATTTCTTGGCTTCTCTACACGGATGGTACACATTCCAGATCCATGGGAACAGGCAAGTATGGCAGCGCGTTGCAGAGTGAGGAACGTTACGTGTGTGTGCTTGCTGTCAGGAGCCGGGGGTAGGCTGGAGCTGCCATCAGAGCTCCTTGTGGCTCTGCACAGTTAATGCCTGCAGTGTTTTATTTCCTACATGCAAAAATGGGTGTGCTCAGGACAGAAACTGATAAACCACACAGCAAATCAAATCTGCAGCTGTTGCAAGAGTGTGTGGGATGTGTAAGTTAACAAAATACATGCACCTGAGTCTCGGAAAGTCAGTGCCTGGCAGCCTGGGGCTGGCTGAGCAGGAACATGGGGGTTTCCTGCCCTTGGCGGCTCTGCTGCTGCTGTGGGAGGGGAAGGGCTTTGGCTTCTGCGCTGCTGGGCCCTGAGGGGCAGGAACTCTGCACAACAGAGGAATTGAAAGGGCTAAGATTGGATATGGGGATTTCTCCAAACAGAAGGGCTGTTTTGTTAAGAGTGGAGATGGAGGAAGTACTGCGCTGTGTTGATCATGTTTTCATCCCCGGTGACCCAGGCCCATCCCAGCCGAGCTGGGAGTGAGGAGCACTGGCTGCAGAGCCCTGCCACGGCCACAGGCAGAGACCCTCCACCCCTCTCAGGCAGCATCACCAGGCCTCAAGGTACTTGAGCCTGGAATCGAAAGAACCGAAATAAATGTTTTCTTGGAGGAGAATGTGGTGACAGGACAAGGACAATGGCTTTAAACTGGAAGAGGTTGCGATTAGATATTAGGAAAAAATTCTTCACTATGAGGGCAGTGAGGCACTGGAAGCTGTGGATGCCTCATCCCGGGAAGTGTTTAAGGCTAGGTTGAGTGGGGCTTTGAGCAGACTGGTGTAGTGGAAGGTGTCTTTGCCTAAGGCTGGGGTTTGGAATTTGATCTCTGAGGTCTCTGCCAACCCAACCCGTTCTGTGATTCTGTGAAATCCCTGCACTGCTTGTACTTCTGATACCAAGTCCACTTGCTGTATTTTGGCGTAATGATCACAGCAGCATGCAAGGGGGAGGGGGGAGTGTTTGTGAGGGTGATATGGGAAACCCGTTTGTGAGGACCTTCACCCCCATGGCCACGGCCACAGACGAGGTGCCTGCCCCCGAAGCACAGCATGTGGTGAACTCGTGCGGCCCCAGCTTCGGCACCTGCACCTGACAACAGGGAGAGTTATATTGTGCCAAGGGGTTCATAGAGCTTGATTTATAGTGAACATGTAATAGTTTAAAGGTTAATAAAGTCCTTGCTCAGTAGTGAGGAAGGCTGTTGCCCACACAAAAAGGTTGCCAGGAGCAGGCCAGGGCAGTGCAGGCTCCGAGGGAAGACCCTGCAGACTGGCACGTGAACCCTACCGGGTTTGACCTCACCAGGCCACTGCATGGCCCCAAGCATGGGCAGGGGGCGTGGAGCTGGTGCTGCTGCTCTGGCCCAGGCCCAGGACTCACTGCTCTCTCTTCTCCTGTGCTAGGAACACTCACCCATGCTGTTTAAGGACAGAACTAGCTCTAACAAGGGGCTCTCATGCTGCTGAAGGACCACCTTGCCAAATCTGTCAGCAAAAGATTCTTTGAAAATTGCATGCAAAACCCTCTAGTTGCTGAAGAGTTAAACCTCCCTGTAATATGAATCATGTGTTAAATATCCAAATTTGGTTATAAATCCTGTTTAAGTTTCAAAGCACAAGCGTTATTGGAGGTAGCAATACTAACATCAAACAGCCTTGATAAGATCAACAAATTACTAAGTATAATTGTTTGTGCTGGGGTGTGTGCAAGGAGATAAATAACTCATCAATTAAACACCAGTGCCTGAGGGTGAGTCATTCATGGATTCAGAGCTGTCCTGACACTCACAAGCAAAAAGTAATTTTCTCTTAGTTCAGTAATTATGCATTTCAAGATATAAGATCAGCAATCAGTGCTAGGTGTGCTTGCAAAGGTGGAAGGATACTTCAGCTACTGGAGTTTCCCATACACTGATTAACAAGAAAAGTCTGTTGGTTTTGTCTGTAGTGGGGAGTAGTCAGGCTGAGGTACACTTCTTCAAAAAGATAATGACTAATAAAGGTATTAAAAATAGATTAAGGGTCAGTTTTTGCTGTTATAAATTGGCAGCATTCTCCTGGCTTCAATAGAGCAGTACTAGTTTATATTAGCAGAAAATCTGTCCCAAATGATTAAAGAAAATCAACAACCCCCCTGTGATAAGTGCTGTTAGTCATCCAGGCTAGTGCTCTGAGAGGCACCTGGCACCTCGCTGGCTGTGCTGCAGCTCATGCGCTCTCACACAAGGTCATTAGAGCCCCTTCCTGACTTATTCATAAGACCCCATGAGGATCTTGATCTAATCAGGGTTTTCCTAAGGACAGGGAATAGTAATGTAATCTGTTATTATAACAACATCATCTTGATCTGCTTTTATTTACTAATGTTTTGCCACTCATTAAATATTTTTCTGCTGAATTCAGACAGAGATCACACTGAGAAACCATATTTTTGGAAATGTGGTGTAAATCTCACAACTGCTCAACAATAGTTGCTGCCAGGATAAACTCCCAGCCTGCAGGAGACAACTGATGTGTAAGCTACACCCTCCTGACCAGTCAGATCTCAAATACCCTTGACCCCGCCAGTCTGTGGAGTGCTGTGATGGGGGAAGAGTGGTGGGAATCCTCCTGGAGAAGGATGAGAAGTCTGTGATGGTCTTTGATGGGTTCTGTCAGTCCACAAGAGTACTAATAGTGCATCAGTTTCCATCCACAGGTATATAGGAGAGATGGAAACAGCTGGTTTACAGTTACGTGTGTGGCACACGTCACCCCCACTAAATGATGCCACCTTCTTGTGACAGCTCCATCCCTTCCTCTGAAGGCTGTCTGAGTTTTCTGCAATTCCTACCAACCCAGCAGTGCAGATCTGGTGCTCAGGAACTTGTCACCAGGTAATAAGGACACTTCTGCTATTGCAAGCCACCTTTTACATGCTGTGTTGCAGGAAACCCTTCACCTGGAGGAGGCTTGTGTGTAACACCAGGATGCTGGTTTGAGATGCGCTTGTGGAAAGTGTTACAGGTCATCTCTGGCTTCACTGGCAGATGGCATTCTGGGAAAGAAAGAGATGTGTTTAATTTATATTTACTATTTGGGAAAAAAGCTGTAAGCATAACCTTTTGTCCCAAAATAAAAATGAGTTAATGACTGGAGTGTTTAACCCATTGGAGATGTCACTGTTTTCAATTACGGGCCATTCTGATGGGAGAGCATGGATTCTTAGGCTGAATGGAGATTTGTGCTCCAGCTATTTGTGCCTTTTAAAACATTTTCCTTACTACTTTAAGAGAAAACTGTAAAATGACAATAATGACATATTATTACAAGTAAATTACACTGTAAAATAGCATTAATACTGCAGTTGAAACCTAGAATTTGAAATAAGATGGAAATATTCATTTGCACACAGCTTTTGTTCTTATCAAAAGCAATTTGGATTAGGAATGAGATTTACTTAGCGCCTGCACTCACAGGCAAGCTAATGCTCAGTCACCTGGACTGAGCAGGCTGTCAAGCTCATCTGTCACCAGCGCCACAGGAGCGTCGGGCAAAGCCCGGCACTCCCCGGAGTGGCACAAAGCACCACGAGATCCTGAGGGAGCAGAGGTGCTGCAGTGCAACTCAGAAAGGTCTCCTGTGCAGTGATGCTCCAGGCTGGGCACCTGGGGACCGGGCTGGGCAGCCAGGGCTCCCGTGGGACTGGGTCAGCCTCTGGTTTGTCTCCACAGCAGAGGTGGATCTGTACCGCAGAACGTGAATCCCACACCCCTCCCACCTAATGGAGAAAGACTAATAGGAATTAGAAATTATTAAACCCACAGTGGGTGCAGGGTAGTATTCAGGGATCTTGTGCTTTGGGAGAATGCTGAGCAATTTAACACTCCATTTCATGAAAATTGTCCCTTTTCTTTAAAGGTCAAGGGGTTTTGGCCTTATTTTTCCTCTCCTCCATTCATAAATAGGAAACTATCAGACCCTGGAAGGGCCACTTCTGTACAGAGCAATTTTGCACTGGTGAGGACTGCAGGAGAGACCCCATACATAGGGGTATGTAGAAGGGATGTGGTATCAAACTGCATTTAATTTCTCTTTTTTAAGCTGTGTTGGCACTGAAGTTGGTTGGTCTTTCAAGTGGGACATGGTATTGTGCATTTAATTAGGACCACCAGCAAGGCCCCATAAACTCCTGGTGGCAGTGGGTCTTAAATCTTCCCCTCTCTCCATGCTTCATCCCCAAACAGGACCTCCCCGTCCTCACACCTTTGGGTGAGGGCAGCCAGAGCACCAGGAGATCAGCCCACTGTTTGATGGTCACAGGATGAACAGGGAAACCCCAGGGAATCCAATCACTTTTTTTTTTTGGTCATAGATTTCATTAACTTGTTTTTGCATCAGCACAAAAAAGAGACTAATGAATCTAGAACTGATCTTTCAGGCAACTTCTGCTTGATGTTACTCTTTCAGCACTTATTCGCTCTGCCCATCTGAATAACACAAGGGAGGCACAACATTTCCATACGGGGAAATATGTGGAGAGCCTCCTATATTTCTGTAATCTTTTGCAGCATTGATAAATCTTTATTATCTGTCTTTGCAGTAATTTCGCTGTGGAACAGAGGAAATGAACTGGCAGGTGCTGAATGCTGCTCCTCATGACCACACACAGGTGATGTTTCTGGGAAACCGAGGATGGCAACACAGGCCAGAAAGCACTGCTGGAATGCTGCTGCCATCCTGGCTGTGTCAGGCAAGCCCAAGGCAACCTTCCCTCTCCACCGGATAAATGGGGCTGCAGGGAGGTCCAGGCTGCTCCTGGTCCTGCAAACAGCTAATTCACTCCTACCCTGCTGACACACACAGGGCCAGCTGGGAATAAACCAGTGTTATCTTTGTTGGAAACATTCTTCTTCAGTAATTCTCAGACTGTATAAAAGTACATTTGAAAGGGTGGAGTAGCAACTTGACCAGCAACCTCTTGTAGCTCTGTGCCAGTCCCCAACCCGGTGCCTGCAGCGGGGCAGTGAGCACGGCACGGTTGCGCTCCATCCCACCACCCCCTTCCATTTCTCCAGGGAGAAGAGGTGCTCCTGTGAAATACCAGGCATTGTTAACATGTAACATAAGTTTTAGGATACAGGGGCACTTCGAAATTATGTCTGAGCCATTAAAAACAAATTAAAAATACAAGAAGATGAAACGGTGATGGGAGTCAAGGGGCGCAATCCCGAGGCTGCCTACTGCTCCCAAGGCAGCCCGGCCAGAGCTCAGGCAGCTTGCAGGGTGCTTCTGCTGTGGTGGCTCTGCCTCCCTCCCCTGCTTCTGGCATCAGCAAGTGTCCTGTGTGCTCCTGATGGTGTGGTGCCAGTGACAGCAGACTGGCAAAGCTCAGTGGTGCTCAGCACGGCAGGGACTGCTGCTGTGCCACTGTTCCTGTGGGATTGGGAGTGCTTCTGGTGGGAAAATGACTTATTCTGGCAAACTGCAGTTTTGAAATATTTTTCAGTTCTTCTGTGAGGAATAACATGAGGTGTCATTTAAGACAATCTTGAAAAATGTGGTTTTATCTCCTAAGTAAGCTACTGGAATTGTTTGGAAGCGCATTGGCATTGCAGCAGCTCTGAGATGAGTATGTTCACTCTGAAACCAGTACTATTTTCAAAGGCAGTGGAGGTCTATCTGCATGACTTGTATTTTAATACTATGTCAGATTATATCTTAGGAGTACTCATGGGTTATTTCTAGCAATCAGTAAGAATACATATGTTATTTATATTCCACGACATGTCTTTACTTGGGACAAAATACCTTTAAATGCATTAGAAATCCAGACATACGCTATCCCTGGTAGTCACAGTGGGCACTTGCAAAATGAGAGAGCTGTTTTCTTTTTGGGGCTCAAAGACCAGCCCAGGAGACCAAAGGCATTTTGGTGCCTGAGCCTTGCTGGGGGCCTGGCTGAGGACCCCAGTGCCTGGCAGGCCTGTTGGTTCCCTTAGGAGTCCCCACGCAAGTGGGGTGTAGGAACGAGTGTCCTTCATCTGACGCTATTAAAAAACCCAAACCCAAACCTCAACTACTTAGTCCATTTTTTGGAAAGCATCTCTAATAAGACAGATATTCAAAAGCACTATGACAAAGCTACTTCATTATAACAATGAGCAAATAAGAAAAAATAAGCAGGAGAGGTTCTGAGACAGGTGAGAGAAAATGCTGTCTAGGTGTCCCGTGCTAACAGAAGAGTTTTTATGCTTTATATCTGAAATAACCAAAAACGAGGGCCATATGTAGGGACAGTTTTGTTATGGTTTTCAGACAAAAGCAATTTTAATCATAATGATCTCACTGTATACAGTGAAAATACTCTGCGCTTGGAGTTAGTGATGTGCCTATCTTTGCCTAAAGACAAATAGATTTTTATAAGTAAATTAAGGGTAATCATGCTTTAAACCTTTATTATTCCAGTTAGTTAAATCGGGGTCCAAGGAAACCTTCCTGGGCCAGAATCAGAATAGACTTCTGTATCTTAACTATCTAAATATTTTTAACAAATTTGATATTTACCAGTGCTCCAGTGGTGAGTGGGTATGTGGGAAATGCAATGAAATATTAAAATATTTGTGACGTATTCTTCCATATTTAAAGATTTGAGGATTTTGTTTTGCAGATGGGTTTATGAGCCTGCAATACCAACATTTATGCTTTCACTTCTTCATATACCCATGGAAACTTTTTAGAAAAGTTTCAACTACAGCATGTCGATGAACTATAAAGGAAAGGCTTATTTTGTGTATACCCTCTTTACCTGAGGTCCATAGTTAGACTCTGCATTAGAGTTTCTGGATCTCATGTGCTCAGTTTGTGCTTTTGATCATGCCACTCTTTGCACAAAGCTGAGAGAATTTCTGCTTCATAAAGAGGAAAATATAGACACGTTTTGATGTCTATAGAAATGCATGTTTGCTCTTATTTTTGAGGCAGGGGAACTTAGGGTTTAACATCTCTACAGTTCTTCTCGGGTTTCTGTGCCATCAAAGTTTCCAAGAAGGACTTAATGGGGAATAGAAATCATTTGGTTGTGGTGGTGATGGTGTCCTTGATATGTTTTTCTTTAAAGGTTGTACACTGATAAAAATAGTAAGTAACCCAGTCTACTCATAACCACTTCATCTTTAAGTTCATGCAAGTTTAGGGAGGTGTAAGTGACTAAAAGGATGAGTGGCCTAAGATTCACTGAGTGATACTGCAAATACAAGGACTGAAATACTAAAGGAGTAAAGGATATATAGACCTTTGCCCATTACATCAAGAAAATGAAAAAGTTAGGAAGGGGGAGGGGGGGGATTCCTGTGCTACGTTTTTCAAGTCCTACTCCAAAAGGGGTAACCAGCCCATTAGTATAGGTGCCAGGAAGCTGCTTTTGTGACATCTCACCAAACACACCTACTTTCACTGGACCATAGAAAGATCAATCCTGTCTGAAAACCACCCATTACCTAAGACACCTAATTTATATTAGAAGCTCACTAAAAGGCACTGTCTGGCCCCCAACCTTCACTGCCAGTGATAAAGAGGATGTTTTACACCATATGTGACACTTAATCAAAACCGATATTCTTTAACAAACCCTTAACCTCTAGCACACAGGAGTCATATGAGGCCAAGGGACAAGACACAGATCCAGCTCAGGGTGGCACATCCTTTGATTAAGATGATACAGCTTTCCCATTTTTATCAGGGTTACAGATTCTGGATATATCCTTTTTTGATTTGTCAGCATTAAATTTCAGTAGAGGTTCAAGCCAAAGAGAGACCAAGACTAGTTCTGTCTTCAACTGTGTATTAGGAGATAATTTCTCTGAATCCTCTGCAGTAATGATCCTCAGATCTTCTCATCTTTCTGTAAGCAAGTTTTCTTGGGAACCTGGATTTAAACTATGGCACAAACCTTGCTCGCATCTGGGTCCTTTCTTAAGGAGGAGTATCTAAATACTCTTATTCTGTGAGCCCTGAAATGGACCTTTTTTTCTTTCCTTAGGTCTTTTTCAAAGAGGCAAACCTTCAAGTGAGTTCTTTCACCCTCCCTTGGATTTCTGGGGCAGGAGGTTTTACTTATGGAGTATACAGTACTTTAGATGAGGATTGCAAACTTCAGGGGGTTAGACAGTTTTCACTACCTGCAGTGCATTGGAATCTCAGTTATAGCTGACTTTACTCCTGGGTAACTTCTCTTTCCCCCCAGTTTTTTAGGTAAACCCTTATTCTAGCATTTGCATGTGGCTGGTTTGGGCACAGAGAAGTCTCTCAAACTCCTCATCACAGGGGTAAGTTTGGCTGGTTTCTCCCTTTGAAGTCATTTTTCAGGTGAAAGTTTAGATTTTATTAGGAACATAGTTTGGCAGAAATTATTTCTAGTCACTATTCCTTGAAAATAACGTGCTGCTTTATTATTAATGTGTAAAGGAGATCTTGGAAAGGGTTTTACTTATCAGTTGTATGTTTTTAAACACTGAACCAGCACATCTGTTCTGCGAGGCTCTGTGGCTGGCTGGAGGATACGGGCTCACTTCTCCCAAGTGCACAATATCCTTGCTCAGCACACAGAAATGTTTCTAATTTGGAGTGTTTTCATTGTTATGGTCGTTACTAGTACATTTATAAGCAAAGCTCTCTCTGTGAGGAACTGTCTTTCCCTTACTTTTCCACAGGAGCAAGGAAGCCCCTCTACCGTCACAGAGAAGCCAAGATAATCTACAAACTTCTCTAGCAAAAAAGGACAAGATTTTGCATGAGTTTGAGATTCCAGGAAAGAGGCAAGTAGGAAGTGATGGCTCTCAAGCCCTTCAGACCACCTTTTTTTCTTTAAGCTCCATGAGGGAAGAAGTGGCAGTATATGGAGGCTTCTTCCTTTAAGAGTGAACTCTAGTCATAGAAAGACCTGTAATCATGTTAACATATACTCAAAGGCAGTTTCTCTTTCATAAATGCAAAGCTGACAAACAGAGAGATCTGAAGGACTGGTTCTAGTTTATGGCATATCACATAGATCAAAGGTCAGCCTTTTCTTCTCCTGTACCTTGGTTTTTAAAACTTCTTTAATATACAGAAGCACAATCAAGGAGAAAGACTTGCATCTCAGCTGCCACTCCCAATTTCTTACCCATCTTGATTTCTTAATCAGAAAATTAATTTGGCCTTGGAATCTCAATTTTTCTTAAATCTCTTCAGATTTAATCAGTGTGTTCTGCTGGAAGCAATCTTTCACTTAAGATTTCATAGCAACGTAGCTAGAAAAACCACACCATTTCCTGCATCAAATACATCAAAGTTATGTGTGTTTCGGTTTTTTAACTTTGTCCCATGCTTCAGTTTAGGTCTCTTTGCTCTAAGGAAAGAGCATTTTATTTCTTCTTTCTACTGGGGGGTGAATCTGCACTACTGCAATGCAGTCTAAAATTAATAAATTCCCAGGGAAGGAGGGGCAGATGCCTCGTCCTGGGCAGTGTGCTGGTACAGGAGCTGACAGCAGTGGCAGGGATGCTTTTCACAACCAATGCCTTCTCTGTTGCACGTGGTAGGAAGCACAGCCTCTCAGTATCATTATTTAATTAAAAGGCAGAAGGCAGACTATGCTGTGACCAAGTGCTGCCACTATTATTTAACGACACTTCCCAAACATGAGTGCTCTGACAGCAGTGAGAGACGTAGCCTCCCCTGTCCCTAACTTGGGCATTCAATTTACTGTTCGCTGTGTCCCAGCGAATACTTTGATTGTCTGATGAGATGGGAGGGTAGTTTGTGTTTCCAGATTAAAACTTGCCATTGCAGAGATCTGGCTCTGGCATTCACAGGAGGAAGTTGCCTTGGGGGCCAGAGGGCTGCCTTAAAGCATTTAACAGACTGCTCAGGTTGCCATGATATGTGGGGTCAGCTAAAAGCAGTGCAGTCCCATGGCAAGGTGCCTGTTTTGTGGTTTGTCTTAAACTGAATCTTCCTAAAGAGGCTTATGGATGTTTGGAGAGAGCTTTCCTTTTTGGCTTTGTTTTAAACCCAAGATTTGGGCCCAGTGTTCAAGTCATTGCCACATGCAGAGGAGTCTTGCTTGGCTTTGCCGCACAGGTGCAAACCCCACCTCTCACTCCTGCACACATGGCAATTTTGAGTTCCCTCTACTTCCTCAGCTTAGGGGGCTCCTGAAGGGTGAATGTTCCTCTGAGGCTTTGTTAAACATGATTTCAGCCCAGCTGAGGACATTAGGGTGTGCCAAGGGTGCTGGGGTGTGACTCACCCCCAGCCAGGTGAGAGTCTCCTGCAATTGTCCACTCATCTGTCTACCCCTGGCTGACTTTCCCAGGGGCTGGTGAATCTGAGATGTGGGACACTGCTGTGTTGGAGGCACCTGTTTCATCCCAGCCATGCCCGAAAGCACATGCTGGGTATTGAGTAGCTGAAGTTACCTCATGCTCTGTGAATGCAGAGCAGCTGTAAGGTGGCCTCTTGGACTCAGGTCCCTTTTTCTGCTCTAGTCCCAACAGGACCCATCAGCAGCTCCCTGTCTCTTCCCTGCTTTCCTGTCCTTGTCAGCTCTGTGAACTGCTCAGTGATGGGTATACACAAATGCCTCTACCTGCCCTCTGCTTTTCAGGATTAGGAAATAAGTAAAACACCACCGTGTGTTCCAGCAATCACAACAGCCTCCACAGACCATGGACTTTGGTTCACAAATATTAATAAAAAACTCCTCTTTCATACTTGCTTGGAAAGCAAGCTGGAGCTTATTATAGCTGCATGCTTTATGGAAGCTTTATAAGTGGTGATTATAAGATACCTGGCAAAATTTGAACAACGTACAATGACATCCAAGTTGTCTATTTTCTGGAAGATACATTGAAATTGCCAGTTTTGGCCCTGGGATTAGGCTGTAACACAGAATTCTTATAGTTTTGAGAAAATCCAGGAGTAAAAATAAAAACCAGCTTGACACAGACTAATAGAAGAAGGGGGGAAAAAAGGCAATCTTAAATGCTGGTGGCAGGCCAACATGAGTATTTACAAATTAAATCCTAAATCTGATTTGTGGACTAGCAGCAGCTTGTGATGAGTACTGCAGAGGGCAAGGTGCAGCTTCGAGGTCTGTGCGTGTCCTGGCTCTCCAGAGTGCTGCAGGTGCTGTCCTCGGGCTGGCTCTGCTGGCACCATCAGCAGCAGTACCAGTGGGGCAGGGAGCTCGTGGGGGACTGCTCTGCCCTCTTCGCCCCAAGCCTCCCAAAGGACGGATTTGACGAGTGGCAGGAAAAATAAAAAAGCTGATGGCTATGGAAGGACTAAGATGTCTGTTGGTGCCATTTGGCTACGCAGCTACTGCCCCGCTTTCGAAGAAGATGAGGCCCTGTACACTGGTTCTACCTCTCCCCAGGGCTTGCAGCCACCCAGGTCCCACAGACTCCCCTGCATTTGAGGAGGATGAGGATTTTAGGTCTTGCAAAACCAGCCAGGAAAAGAATTTAGAGCACACTTAAAATGTATCATGAGCCCATCTACAGCTGGTTGTTGGATGCAAGTATGGAGAAGGAACCTAACTCCTTCCATGGGAGACACAGGGCTGTAAAGGCATGTCGCTCCTGTCCCGGAGAAGGGACGATGCCTCTGAGGGCCTGGCACACCTGTGTGCCCTCAGGTCTTGGCCGCGAGGTTCTCTGAATCCCCATTACGTGCTTTCTTTCACTTTCACTGCTAATTGGCACTTTTTAGCCATTTTTGCATGTGGAGTGTGTTAACACAGGACAGGGTTATTATCAAATTAATTAGGAGCTCCCTCCAATTATTCCTGCTGTGCCTGCCGGGCTCTCCCCGCTCCCCACGACGGGCTGATTGGCTACCACAGCCCCTCTGGCTGTGAACGCCTGAGCGCTGCCCCGGGCTCATTGCGCCGCTGCTCCCGCCCCATCCCCGGCGCCGCCGCTGCCAGGTTGGGGCCCTGGTGCCCGCCCAGCGCCGGGACCCAGCGAGCTCTGGAGCCCGACTGGAGCCGAGGTGCTGCTCCAAGAGGTGAGGGTAGCTGCCCCGCTCGGCCCCAGCGAGCTCAGGGGTGGCTCCAGCCAGTGGGTGACACTGCTCCTTGCACAGGTAAGCACGGGGGTTTCAGGGTGGTCCCGCACCCCGGCAGGGTTGGGCAGCATGGCTTCGGTTGGGATGCGAGAGAGCTGGGCAGAGGACGGCTGGAGTGGAGAGGTTTATCCCAGAACCTGCCTCTCCTCCAGCGAGGGTGAAGCTGCAATACCTGGTGTCGGAAACAGCTGAAGCTCTCAGGCGGGGGACAGGGATTTGTATACTGAAACTTGCAACATACAAAACCACAAAAGCAGCTGAAGCCAACCAGCATGTGGACATTTGCTTAATTGAGAAATAAGCACATAGTTGTGGGTCAGTGACTATACAGCTGATTGGCTGAGGCTATTTTATTTTGGAATAATTTACAGTTGTTAAATGGATTTGGAAAAGCCTTAATAGTGGTTATTAAACTATTGACTTAGACTGACGTGTTCAGTGTAGTAATCCGTGTTTGTGTTTGTGGCTGTGACGAGGCTGCTGGAGCTGGGAAAGGTGCTGGAGCGCTGTCAGCCCAGGCAGGGAGCTGCGGGGCCGTGGCCGCAGGGGCGGGCGGACAGGGCTCCTCCTGCGCGGACATCAGCAAAGCTCCTCGGATTTTATCTGGGTCAGAAGCAATGCTTTGCTTCCCCATAGTTGCAAATTCATTATGTGCATCTCCATCATCATCTATTGAAACTAATTTAATGTCAAAAAAACCTCCTGCACAAAGAGAAGCTTTTTTGCACCTGTGCAGAATCAGACTCGTTTTAAACTCGTCTGTGCAATGAATAACTTCAAGTGCAGCACTTGTCGAGTTTGCCCTTCTGGCCAGCAGTTCAAACTGTTCACATTCATTTATACCACAGTGCAGGATACATTTGCTAAGGACTACAGAGCACATGTTTTACGATGCGTGGAAGAAATCCCTCCAAATGAACTAAATATCTCTCCTACTCATCATGTCTCCTGTCCACAGGTGATTTACAGAGCAATTCTTATTTTCTTTTTATTGTTTTCTTTTGTATGGTGGTTAAAAAGGCAGTGGACAGATACTTAAAAGACAAATCCCCCTTTTTTGCTTTGCTTAACCCCTAAAATGCGCACAGTGCTAAATGCTGGTTTTGCCTGAAACACTGTTCTGTGGGCTGGCAGGTGTGTGTTAGTGTGGGGGTTTTGCTAGGAGGAATGGAGCTCTTGAATATTTTACAAAAAGCTTTTTTCCCCCAAAAATGTCAGTTGATGACCAGACTCCAGTAGACATCAGCCAGGAAGAAGGAATGCCAAGCAGGCAGATTTAAAACAAAAAAAAAAAAATTTCCCCTCCAGACTTTGAGTCTCCCATCTCAGACAATATTATTGTTTCATTAGTTGCCCAGTTAGCCAGAATCCCTTCTGGGAGAGACAGGACCTACATTTCAAAAGGAAAACAAACAAATAAGCCATCCTGTAAAACCTCTCTTCTATCCCTGTTAGTTTTCAAAGAAAAATATAATTCAAGACTACGTTAAAATATGATATAGGGGTGGGGGGGAGGTCAGAGGCTCTGAGGGCACATTCGGAGGTCACCTCAGAGGGCTGCTGTCTGCAGCTGATGGCTGCAATGTTTTTATTTACTCCCCATCCTCTTTTTAAATCTCCACTTTGGAAACACACCTTTAGTGTGAATAACTCACTAGACTGAAAGGGAATTTTGAGGTTGCAGGGGAGAAGAAAAACCCCACCTATTCAGCAGCAATTACAGAAATGGCGTGAGGCCTCTTGCAAGGAGTCCTGGTGTGAGGTGCAACCATCTCTCCAGTTTGGGCAAACCCTGACCCGGGTTTTTACAATGGGAAATTCCCTGTTGAGGCCCTTTGCCAGCCAGGACTCTTACACCAGCCTGGCTGCCTGGCACACTTGCTGAGGTACCAGCGATCGATCGTGTCATTGCTTTTCCAACCATTTCACAGGCCTAAGTTCAGATGAAAAGGCCCCTTTTCCGGCAGTATTCCCAAGTTCTTTTGTGTGCTTAGAAATGCAAAGCCAGGTAACAGCAGTGACAAAGCTGGGCATGTCCCTGTCTGGCCATTGCATTCAAGCAGCTGTCTCAATATGCCCCGGTGATGCAGGAGCTCACCTGCAATGTGCAGTCAAGTGAGAGCTGTTTTCTTTCACTAATTATTATAAATTTTTATTTACTAATTATTTTTAAAATATATCTGGACATATTTTCTTCCTTTTGCCTTTTTAACAATGGTCATTAGTATTTCTATTTTTGAAAGACCATGATTTCATTTGAATTTTTCTACAATTGTTTTCTAGTCTCAGAGTTGAGAGATATTCCTGTATTATATATATAATTCATGACTACACTCAATGGATATTTATGCAGTATTCAAAAGAGCTTTGCTACTTTTCCACATACTTATCTATCCAATAGGAAGGAACAGCATGAGAGTTTTCTATCATGAAATGAAAAGCACACAAAAATTTGGGGGCTCCACTTGTTTCAGAACTTTGTAATGTCACTGTGTTTACCTCCAAGTACTCTGTGAAGTATCCCGTGTGAGGGCAGTAACCTAGATAGTTTATGTAAGACCATAGAAATTCAGTCCCAGAAATGAACCTCCGTATCTCTAGGAACAGCTGGAGAGGCTCAGGTCTACTCATCCTGCTCAGAATGAGGACGAGGAATTTGGATTAGATGCAGATGGAGTGGGGATTTCATTAATGACAGAAAGAGAGGCAAATACGTTGAGGCATAACTGCCTGAATACAAACACAAAATATCTGTGTACGTATTTCTGACTTTAAACCATGAACACCATGAATATGTTATCATGCAAGAGGCAAAGCATATGTAAACGTAACAATACCCCATTACCTCTCCAGCAAAGAAGAATTTTCATCACTGATTCATATCCCATTGAATCAGCACAAAGATTCACTGCTGGCTGTTAATTATCCTTTACAAAGACCTGGCTATTTTGTTCAATTTTAGTAAAGGTGCAGTTGTTATTGTAGTGGACATAGAGAGAATGGTACCTGAGGGAGCAGGGAGGAAAGAAATATGCTTGTGTAGAATTTTAACTAGAAGGGTTCTGTTGCAGAGAAGGGATTCAAACGGTGGGATTTTGATACGTGCTTCGGGAAATTGAGCTTTTTCAAGACAAAAAACCTTGCTGTGGCTCTCTGAATATGTGATACCACTCAGTATTTGAAAGACATCAGCCACTTAAAAATAGCTTGCTGTTACTTAAAAGAATTTCTAAGACTACTTTGAGTGAAGGGTAGACAGGAGGAACTGGTCTGTTTTTCTTTGAAGCTGCTGACCCTCCAATCACATCAAGGAAGGTGTATGCAAGAGTTCACAAGGCCCATTCATCTCCCTGGAGTTTTTGAGGGGCACTTGGAGGCCACCAGCCAAAGGCAGCAGTCTGCTTCCTCCACACCAGCATGGTGGAGGAACTGGGACCTTACACAGGAGCTTTCCTGGCAGGACCCAGTGCAGTGTCACAGCAGAGAGCGCTGGCTGGAACCGCACTTTGGGCTGGGTGGGATGCTGGGGTCACCAGCATTCATCAGAATTCAGGAAAAGAAGAGCTGGGGACAATGGTGAGTTATCCTACGGAGCCATGTATTTTCTGCACCAAATGGTTGCAAACACTGCAGTCACTCGACATTTTAGAGGGTTCAGGAAAGATCCACTGAAGGTGTTATTTTAGAGGGCGAGTTCTTTCCCATGTGCCTTCCACTATTGGAATGTCAGGCAGGAGGAGGCAAAGCCCTGAGGCACTTGGGTTGCTGAAGTCACTGCTGTTGGTATGAAGCAGGTAGGTGGCTCTAGGCTCATGTGGGAGGACTAGCCTTGCTCAGAGGCAGCACAGCAGCTGCAATGAACTCAGCCTCATTCCCTATTTCTCATTTCTACTCGATGCCTCTCTTCTCCTTTGTTATGCAGGGATAAATACAGAGCTCACAGTGTGGCTGTTTGTTCCAAGTGTGCAAGTTGAAAGGACAGGAGAAAGCATGTAACTTTGGGTGGAAATACTGAGAAAAATAAGAAAACAAAATAAAGCTGAGGGAAAAGAATTAAAACGTCTATAAATAGCAAGAATAGCTAGGGGTGCAGGGAACACAAAGATGATATTGGGTCAGGAAAGTGAAGCAAGAACTTTGGGGGGATGTAAGAAACCATAAGACATGATAGGATGATTGCTGCTGGTCACTGAGACGCTGGCCATGGCACAGCCCCGCTGGGGTGCCTGTCCCTGCCATGCCCCTTGGATATGACTCTGGTGGTCCTGCTGCTGCCTGCTTGACTGGACTCCAGCAGAATGGGGCAATTTCCTTTGCAGTCTCTAGTGGTTAATCCACTACAGCAGCTAAGAAATCAGCACCAAAAGGCACAGTTCTTAGGAGATACCTGGATCCTTGCCTTGCCTTGCAAAGGAAAGACCTACATAGGCTACCCCCAGAATCCCACACCTTGTCTGATTCTAGCAATGAGATAGATTAAGTGTATCTTCTGCTCATGTGTCTGCAATGTATTCAGCATTAAATCCTGTCCAGCTTGGAGCAGCTACTTTTTTTGCACCACTGTAATGTGGAGATTATTATTGGTTCATGCTCAGAAACTTCCTATTCAGAGCAGATAGAAACAGTTCATTAATGAAATGTGGTATGTTGTTTCCTTCGCTTCTTTTAAGTTCTTTGAGACCAAGGTGGGAGCTACCCACTGCCATATGGCCAACAAGAGCTGTTGAGTGTCTCTCCTATGATAAGGCTGGACATTAATCTTGATGTTTGCTGCTCAAATGATGTCTGTGAACAAGCAGGATTCCAATGCATTTCTACTATTCACAGCTTGGGAAGTGCTGCAAGACCGTTTTGTCTGTATGTCTTCTTGTTACCAGGGTTATTTTTTGCATTTTGGCATACCCCTGGGTTAGAAGGGAAGACCATAAACATTTGGGGGGTTTTAATAGTGTTACTACAAACTGTGTGGTATTCTAATAGCTGCTTGTAAAGTTCCTGTTTATTTAGGAGAGACTTGTATCACATCTGTATAATTTTTAATGTTTAATATTAAAACATCTTGAGAGGATTCTAAAATTTTTTTTCTTCTATTGCTTTTTTGTGATGAGTGAGAAAATAGTTTTGATGCCCCTTCTGCCTCTGATTTTCTTGACCCCCAGCTGTTGTCCTGCAGCAGGAACAGATGCACACTGTACCTCCCAACTGGCAGCACGAGGCGAAAAGAGCCCTCAGCAAAATTCTGAGGGAGACGTGCTGTGCTCCATGTGTAAAGCTGGTGGATCAAAGATATAAACTAGGAGTACGTGGGGTTTTCTTTCAGATCCTGAAGCGGGGTAAGACTTGCCTTAAATAGATTTACCTTCTAGGAATGCAAAGTCAGTGTGGAAGAATGCTGGGTCTTCTGGTTTCCTCAATGTTTGGGCTGTTTTCATCAGCCTTATAATAAAAGGATATCAAAATGCAAAATGTTGCAAGAGAAACAATCAGCATCTAAGGGTTGCATTTGTAGTCATGTCCCAGAAGTTCGAGTGTGATCAAGTTCAAGTGCTCAGGTGGAGCAACAGAGCAGGCAGACTGGTGTGCTCTGACCTGAGGAGTGGGGACAGTTTGCTTTTCTCCCTGGCCTCCACGTTTTTCCCTTCATTCAACCAAGTAGCCTGACCACCCAGTGATGCAGCATTTCAATGCTCTTTTGCATCAGACGCACACAACCCAAAGCATGGGCTTTTCTAGTATATAAGTTGCATCTTCTTGCTATGACTATCCCAATCTATTTCTAAATACGTTAATTCCAGTAAACGGCTGTCATTTTCTTATGGCTCAATTCATACCATGGTTAAGCACTACACAACAAACGAAGGGTCCATTTGCTTGTGTAGCCTTCAGTTTTGACCTGAATACTGTCTTAGACAGGGCTAGTCTTTATGCACAATTAAAGAAACACCAAGGCAAATGATAAGTGAAAGTCTGAAAGCTGTTCGAGATGAGCTGGGATCTCTGAATGTTCAAGAAAATGTGTATCAAAACCCAGAATACCTTATTAGAATGGTATTTGTGATCTTGCTTTTCACACTTCATGTTTCAGCAACAGAGGGAGTTCGCTCAAGGTCATGGTTTCCTGGTGGATGCTGTGCCTTAGTGGAAGTCAGGGCAGCACTGTTGGGAAGGAGCAAATGAGCTCAGCTTGGACCACCAGCTTTGAGGGGTTTGGGCCCCCATAGCAAGGCCTGAATTAGCCCAAAACAGCCATCAAGGGCACACCTGAAGAGAGAGAAGTCTAAGCAGTGCGGGCACACAAGGAAGGTGACTGCAACTTTGGGTTGGTTTGTGCTACATAACAGAGATCATTTGGGACTTCAGCATGGAAGCAAATGTGTGTCAACTGCTCAGGTGACGGATGGAGTGAATAATCTCACAAGATATGTGAGAAAAACACAGAGATGAGATCAGCCACAGGGGAAGTAGACCAGAGGTTGGGTGAAAGTGAAAAAGAAAGAAAGGGAGGGAGAGTTATTCCTCCTGTTTTAGAATAATAGAATTATTAGGTTGAAAAAGTTCTTTAAGATCATCAAGTCCAGCCATTGACCCAGCACTGCCAAGTACACCACTAAACCATGTCCCTAAGCATCACATCTATATGGCTTTTAAATCCCTCCAGGGATTTAAATCCCTCCACCGCTTCTCTGGGCAGCCTATTTCAATGCTTGATAAAATCTCTTCACTGAAAGGATTTCCTGATGTCCAATCTAAACCTTCCATGGTGCAACTTGAGGCTGTTTCCTCTTGTTCTATTGCTTGTTACTCGGGAGAAGAGGCTCAGTCCCACTCAGCTACACTCTCTTTTCTGGTAGTGCAAAATAATGAGGTCCCCTTTGAGCCTCCTTTTTTCGAGGCTAAACACCCCCAGCTCCCTCGAGCTGCTCCTCATAGGACCTACCCTCTAGACCCTTCAGCATCTTCACTGCCTTTTTTTGGGCATGCTCCAGCACCTCAATGTCTTTCTTGCAGTGAGGGGCCCAAGACTGAACACAGATTTTGAAATGTGGCCTCACCAGCAGCAAGTACAAGGGGATGATCACTGCCCTCGTCCTGCTGGGCACAGTGTTGGGGACTAAAAAACTACCCAGTGTAAGCACTGAATCAGAAACATTTTCTTCTTTGTGTGAAGGAATCTAAAATGTTTTTTAGAGCAAGAACTGCCCCTAAAATGCGAGTCTGCTTCCTGGGATGGAAAAAGGAAGCATATTCAGCAATAAAGGCGTTAAAAAGTAGTCAGAGGGACTTTATTCTTCTACTCATCCTTTACCTTTTCCTAGGAACTACATTTTCTGATTAAAGGACATGTTATGTGAACCATGCAAATTGTTTTTTTAATATCGTGGTTACACTTCAAATGTAAAAACACATGGCTCTTTTCTGGGCTTCTCTGTGAGTGAGTGTGTGTGCCTAAGGCATGTGCTGCTGCCTTGCCCATGGCCTGCAGGGCTGCCATTGCAGGAGCAGTCAGAGAGCAACAGGGCAGAACAGCCAGGGACTGAGGGAGCACTGGGTGCCTGGGACTGGAGCCCTGGTGGGAGAGGAGCTGGAAATTTTCTGTGTGACAGACCAAATATTGAGACAGACCCTTTTTGTAATGGCCAGATAAGATGGCAGCAGGAGCAGCAACTGTGAAACAGCTGGTGCCTCTGGACAAGAGGATGTTACATCTTTGGTTTGGTTACTTTTAATATCTTCCTGTTACTAACAAGGATCCTGCTGAATGGCCCTTGCTGGATGCACAGGCCGCTGGAGCGAGGAGTGCCTGCGTGATCCGTCCTGCAGCCGGCAGAGTGGGAATGCCTCGGCACCCCTGGGAGCCTGGGTGCATCTCATATGCCAACCAGGGTGAGTGAAGGGAAGGTCTGTATGGCCACCAGGTCAGCCTGTGGGGGCATTTTGATTTACTCATGTCTCATATATGGCCAGGGGTATCATTGTATTTTTCAGCTTTGCTTTTTCCAACAGTTTTAGGTACCTCATGTGGGGAAAGTAGTATCTTTTAAAGAATACATTCTATATTTGGTAGTGAGTGATTTGAGGCATGAATGTGTCTGAAGGAGAAAGGCTTTTCAAGCAGCATGCTGCTGGCTCAAAGGTTCCTCCACAAATTCTGCTGGGCTCTGCCTCTGAGTCGTGCTGCCCGCCTTGAGGAATCGATCCGGGAACTGCTTGAGACTCTGCATGATATTCTTCAATGACCTCTTTCTACTCCGAAAGAAAAATACAGGGAAATGTCAGAGAGAATTAACAGCTTAGATGGGTGGGTGGCAAGGCTTGAAAACCATACAGAGATGATTGAGAGAGGAGCACTGTCCCACAAGGAAACAGCTACTAATATTGCACAGGTGGTGGGCTTGGAAAAATTAGTTTTGGGGTTTTATTAAGTACAGCACAGCCTTAAATAAAAAGGTGGAAAACCAGATCTAATTTGTCTTCAGCCAGTATCTTGGCAGTAGAACTAACTGACAAAATGTTGGGAATGGCCTCTATTAACATCCAGGCTGAAAATCTCAAGTTGGCTCTAGCGCCATGGGGCTGTACAGAGACACTTCTTACACACAAGCGTGTACAAAGTGGTCCAAAGCAGAGAGCATGGGCCAGGCAGCAGCAGGATCTGTGGGGCTTTCGCAGGATTTGAGGATCAGACTTTGAGGCACTCAAGAGGACACCGGGATGCTGCTGAATTCAGAGCCTCTCTCACCACTAATGCCTCAAGTTGTTCTCCTTCTGCATAACTACAGGTGCATAACTACAGGCAGAACCTGGGCGGGTTGCGCTTGGGAGCTGTGTCTGCAGCTGGTCAGCTGCTTCCAGAAATGCCAAGCAATCCTGTGTGGCAGCACTTTGCAAATTGTGAAGGTATGTGGAAAATCTACAAGTGGAAGGCAAAATGTTTTCCAAAGAACAGAATGGAGCACCAGTCAAATTAGCTTCTTAATCAGAGGAGAGGACAAGGAAGAACGTTGATCCATTTTTTCTTCTTTGAGATAGAAAGATGGTGAAACAGAGGATGGACCGGGATTAAAAAAAAAGGGAATTTATTTCTTGGTTCTGCCATTAGACTTCATGTGTAACCTCTGGCAAGGCTCTTAATGCTCTTGCACATCTCACTCGTGTCTGTGAAATAGGGGTAATCTCTTCCATGATCAAAAAATATTTTATGAGGGGAACATCCTCAATGGTTTGAGTCCTCAAGTGGAGAGGTAGAGCAGTATCAGAAGGAGTTCTCTGATTTCCTTCTATTATGGCCACCACTGAGTTAGATAAGAAACAAGCCAGAATTTCAAACAGTTTCAGAGTTGAACAGTGTTGGTATCCAACGAAGAGCAAGTGTTTTTTATTGAGAGATAACAATATTTTGTTTCGCACAGTGTAAACACAAAAATATTTGTCTTTGTAGATTAGCTGCAGCAATGAAAATACTTCGCATAGTCACTAGTTGGGAGTTCTCAGACTTGGTTAATACATCCTAAACAGGCTGGAATGGGGAGTCGAATTAAACACAAGATACTGGGCAGGGTGAGGCTATTTCACTTAGCATACAGCCAGTTCTGTTCTCTGTGAAGTCTCTGCTTATAACCTTCATATTGACGACCACACAGCAAATGTGGGCAAACGGTGGACAAACCAATGAGGAAATGGGAGAAGGACCATCAGCTCACAGGGATGTTGGTTGCCACTCATTTTTGATGAGAGAGTGGCTGCCTCTCTGCCCCAATGGGAAACCCTTAACGTACTTTCATTCCTATTGATTTCTATTTGATAAAAGTGGTATCTAACTCACAGTATACAGAAGCAAAAATTTGAGGTCCTTTATTCCGACTTTGACCAGTGAGTTTCTTCTCCCCATGGAAAGCCTGGGGGCAGATTACAAAGTTTCACAGATAATTTGTAAACCCCTAAAACTATTGTGGGTTTTTGGTTTTGTTCTGGTTTTTTTTTTTTGGTATTTTTTTGGGTTTTTTTTGTTGTTGTTGTTGTTGTTGTTGTTGTTGTTTGTTTTTTTTTTCCCTGTGGCCTTTAGAAACCTGCTTCCCAGCCTGCCTCCTCCATTGCCTGAAAATCATGGGAATAAGGAAATGTTTGCTGACTTCCAAATGTGAATTAGAACTGTGACGGTCTGGGTCTCAGAATCTCAGAAATCAAGTGTGTGTTTAGCTTTGAGTTTCTGCAGTCCTACTGCTCTGGGGCCTTGACACTTTAGGGAACAGTAAGTAAGCCTTTAGAAACCTGCTTCCCAGCCTGCCTCCTCCATTGCCTGAAAATCATGGGAATAAGGAAATGTTTGCTGACTTCCAAATGTGAATTAGAACTGTGACGGTCTGGGTCTCAGAATCTCAGAAATCAAGTGTGTGTTTAGCTTTGAGTTTCTGCAGTCCTACTGCTCTGGGGCCTTGACACTTTAGGGAACAGTAAGTAAAAAAGGCAACTCTCTCCCTCTGGACTAGAAATAACTTGCAGATTTAATTGACTCGTTTTATTATAAATGTTTATGTTGAATTGTCCTGGTATGGTATAACTCATCCAGGAAATAAAATGGCTCCAATGAAAAACTTGAGTGTCACATAAAAAAATCAGTGACTACTGCCAACTTTCTAAGGTTTTATAATAATGTTCCCTTAGACTGTTAAAATCGTAGTTAACTTGTTAAATATTTACTTATTTAACAAACATGCTCAACTTCCTCCCTATATCCTTAAGTAATGAATGACAAAGCACAAAAAGAAGGCTACTCACCTAGTTTATTTTAGATTGGAAAAAACAGGGACTGGCAAGTATAATGTACTGAATAGAATGGGTATTTATATTCTCATAAAACTATAAAATGTAGCTCGTTTAGACGACTGTAAGAGTTTAGAAGACTGTTGCTCCAAGCCTTGGAGATTCTTATTGCCTTGCTAGGTCATTATTATTCTCTTAGCAACAAAAGATTAAAAAAAAAAAGTTCATAAAAAATCTCAGGATAAGATCACAAACATGTAGCAACAAGAATAACTATACTACACACTTACCTTTGTCACCCTGTGACAAGAATGGGCACCTCTGTTTTTCTGGAGTTAATCTTTTTGGGAAGAAGAGGGTGATAACAGGATTTGGCTGCTGAACCCTTTCATTATCTTTCCTTCATGTGGGGTATGAAGGACAGTGAATCAGAGCAGTGCTAGATATGGCCACAGGCATCCAAGGCAGCCTAGGAGCACTGATTGCTTCAGCACCTACCAGTGAGATTGCTGAGCTTGAGAGACAAGTTTCCTTGTTACACAATATGAAGAATAAAAAGTTCCTGGATTGTATTTTTAGAGATGTAAGCGTGCTTAGCAAAGGAGGGTCTGAGGTATACAGTG
This sequence comes from Platysteira castanea, assembly GCA_013397175.1. Classification (NCBI taxonomy): domain Eukaryota; kingdom Metazoa; phylum Chordata; class Aves; order Passeriformes; genus Platysteira; species Platysteira castanea. Next base: position 159,171 of record VYXC01002440.1, read on the forward strand.
CACAAGAGAGGGACAGATGAAAGCTGAGTTACTGTGACTAGAATGTAAAATGTCAGGCAGTCATCTAGAGGGGACTGTGAATGTTGGAGTGCCAGAACTTGTCCCTGGACATGTTACTGACAGGTGATGAACACACAACCCTAGGGTGAAGAAAACAAACCTTGTCAAACACTCCCAAGCCACGAAGAGGGAGAAATGCGACTGAGATAAGCAATGTAGTGGGTAAGGGGTTTCTTGAAGATCGTGTGCCCATTGATACATGGTGCAGCACTGGGCTTGGACCTCTCTCACTTTCAGTTTCCCTTTAGGATTTAGGTGCCAGAGAGGTGTGACACTGGCAGGAGTGTGTTTGGCAGACCAGCAGAGCTGGGGGCCCTGCATTGCACTAACAAGGGTGAGCAGTGCCAAGAACCCTGACTTAACTTCCTTCAGCTGTGTCTTCTGCATGGTTACCACACCCGTATTACAGAGCAACCAGGAACATTTAGAGGCTCAAGATGTGTGCCCCTCACCAAACTTTTAAGAATGGTTACACCCATGGACATCAGTGATATGACAGATGAGAAAGTGGGATGAGAGGCTTTTTAACAGCACTGGTTGCTGCTGCCTTAAGATCAAACTCCAGGCTGCCAGGGCATGAAGTTTATCTCTAGTCTGCTATGAACCAGGAGATGCTGTTTTCTCTTTGTGTAGTGTGCTGCACATGTAGATTCCTGTGAGGGTATCCTATGGCGTCTTCAAGAACAAAATCTGGTCCTTCCTTTCATGCTGGCTTTCAGCTCATCAAGTTTGAGAAATCTGCATGAAAAAACAATCTTTTTTTCCCCCAAAGTCAAAGGGCAAAAAATGAAATACGTGATCATCAAAGCTGGGTAGCGATGGATTAGAAATCCAGCACAGACCAGTAGTCCTGTGAGCTGCAGATCTGATGGGGCTTGGTTTCCCTTAAGCAAATCTTGTTTGGATTCTCCTAGGTCTGTATAGCTGGAAGCTCTCACTGCAGCTTTTCCTGTGGGTGGGTATTCATAACATCTTTCATCTTCACAGCTTTCTTGGTGTTTAATAGGGGTTTAACTCGAACTTTAGTGGGTCTCCTTTTACTTAAGCAGCTTGTTCTTATGAAATGTATAGGAATGTGGCATTTTCAGCCTTTTATTGCTCTGTCAGATGTGGTTAAAACTGGCTACTGTTTGTTCTTGTTCCTTCTCTCTTGCACAACATGCAAGTATGTACCTGCACGTGTGTACGCACACAGATTTATTATTCATCTGAAGAGATAACGATCTCAACCCCCTTTTAATTTCTGCAGGAATCCGGGATAGGAAAAAAAGTATTGCAATGCTACTTCTTTGGGAGAGGAAAAGGGCAATTAACTAATTTTTTTATTTTTTTTTTTTTAATGCAGCAGACAGAAAATTCAATTACCACTTTGCTTAAACATAATGCGTTGCTAAAAATCTGGCACTACAATTAAAAAGTAAAAGATATAGTGGGCTCTGTGTCGTGCTTGTGCACGGCATGCATGCTTTGCCTCCAGCGCCAGAGTGGTCCTGCTGAGACTGGAGGAATGCACACGGAATGGAGGCTTGCCGCGACATCCCGTCTCCATGATGTCTTCTGGAGCTCTGCCACAGAAAAGAAGGAATTTTATCCTTCATTTGTAAGTAATTAAGATGATAGTGGAGTTTGAATTTTCCAACTTTGTGAAAACAAACTAATAGCAATGATCCACTTCAATAACTCAGATATTAATTGACACAAGAGAGAGAAACAATACATTAAAAAATAATTAACTTTCGTTAATTAATTTTTAGGAATAGGAAGGACACCTGCAGCACATGTGGCTGTTTGCAAGTGTCATTAGACTGGGAAGGTTGTGCAGTAATTTGGAAACTGAAACAGGTCAAAAGGACCAGGAATGATATGCAGCATCATTTGAGAAGTAGTGTAAAGTATATGATTGCTAGTGAGCTGCAATAAAGGTGATGAAGATGTGCATTTTTTAAAGGATGTTTATAGAAGCCAGAGGTTAATAAGCAGTTAAAAAGCATCCACTGGAGTTCTATGTCAGCACCATGAGTATGTTAATTATAATTTTCAGCCTCAAATATGCCTCTTTCAGACTTAAGCTGAAACAGATTGATGATTCCTTAACTGAAGCATTTCTTAGATAAATTTTAATTAGTAACTTTCCCCCTTCCCCCAGTCTTCTTCTATGACCAGAACTGAACTTCGTATCTCACTTGGCTTTCTCTTCCTTTGTATTGTGATGCAGTTCGAGTATTACCTGTGGCCATACAGGAAGCTAAGAGGTAAGGGGAACGCATCTGTTACCAAGGTCTTGTCCAAATTTTAAATTTTGACTTTACAGAAATGTAGACACAGAAAAATGTGAAATAAACCCTACAATTTTCCACTTTCTCTTTCAAAGTTAATGAGTAGAAAGGCACAAACCTAATTTGTTCTGTGCCTCTTAATGCTTTTGTCTGCTTTAACAAAATGATGTTCCTGGAAAAGACCATGGAAGTTTTACTATGCCACTGTGAACATGCCGGAACTCTCTTCAAAAACTGGGGTTCCTCAGGAGAATGCACCAGGCACCTTGGGGGTATTTAAGCCCCCAAGCCGAGATGACATGGGCTGTGTGTAATCCCCTAGCACCAATTAAAACAAAACGTTGAGAACCCCTGTGAGGTCAGGTTGTTCTTTGCATCAGACACCTCTCAGGGAAGGTTCTCATGTCATTCCATCTCCTGTCCAGCCCTCTTTGTAGGCTGCTACCCACAACTCCTTTTACAAAGATCCTGGCAGGGATTTTTTCCCCCCTAAGAAACAAAAACCTCCCTCACCTGAAGATATGTAAGAATTCAGAACTGTCATACAGGTTTCCAAATGACCTTACACGGACACTCATTTGGCCTCTCACCTTTCAGACCACACTGTGGCCTTCTGGCTGCTGGAACTAAGACTTGCTCGAGAAAGCATGGGATGGGGCTTGGACTATAGTCCCAGACGTCCTTCTCCTAGAGGGAGCCATGGAGTCCTGCTTGCTTTTGTTTTGGGAATGTGAATTTAGACTGAGATTCATAAAAGTAAGTCACTTCATCCCTCCAGAAGTATTTCCTTTCAGAATTTGTAACTCCTGCTATTATGTGTTCAATTTTTCAGCAAACCTATGCACATGTATATAATTTGCTAGTCTCTTTCATTTCACTGGCCTACGTTTCTATCAGTATTATTAAAAATAAAATGCGAGAGAGAATTACACTAAACACAAAATACACAAGACATTTTTTTCTATTCAGGTGACTTTATGTATCTCTTTATTTACTTCCATCCCAATTTTGTGATGGGTTATGAAGGAAGATCATTCGATGCTGTATTACTGATTCTGCAAGTCATGATTATGTAGACTCTTCCTCTGAACAATTTTTCTAACCTTACATAAAGGACCTACAATTTTTTCCCCAATTATTTCTATAATTAGATTTTATCTGTTGTGATGACCTTGAAGAGCAGGAATTAAACATAAACAAACAGGATAATGATGGGGCCCAAAGGCAGTAACTTTTCAGAAGCTTGAAAAAAAAGACATGTATTTCTCATTTAAGAGAGGTGAAATAAAAGAATGATTAACCTGCTGAATGGCAAGTTTTCAGCTATGTACCAATCTGCTTTTTCCTGCTGCCTCTTCCCAAATGGGAGGGAGATTACATGACTTTCTTACAAAGATGACAACAAAGAAATACTCTTAATGAAAAAAAGTCCTACTTAGATGGACTATGCTGCCAGTTGAATAAAAAACACACATATTTTACAAGGAAGATTTAACTAATGTACTCTTTATTTATTTCTTTACACAACTAAAGCCAAGATAATGAAATTAATGGGGAAAAAACCTCATTTGTGCAATTACACCAAACTTTGTTCCCTATTGTAGTGACATAGTTTAACACAAGAAAGAAAAAACAGCAGAATTAGTTTTCTTTAATGTTATGAAGAACAGAACCTGCTTACCAGTCACATATTAGATGTCTCCAGAGAATGTGAAAATTTGCAAAATATACAAAAATGTGTCACCTGGGGAGAGTTACAGCTGTAACAAACAAAGAAGAATTTCTGACTAAAAAGGAACATGACCTATTTTGTCCCAATTACTCAAAAAAATTCAGAAATACAATGACTAGGTTGAAAACAATGTTCCAGAGGTCTGTCCTCACATATTGGTGCACGTAGAGCTTCGACAGACTTTCTGATGGCCCCATTCCTTGAAGATTAGTCATCTGAGTTGGTGAAGAGTCACAGCCTTTAGATTTGTGTAGACTGGGTTGTTAGGCTACTTATTCACAGGTTCTCCGTCTTACCAGGCAGCATGTTTCAGACCTCCAGTGCAGTGCACGAAGAGCCTGCAGCTGGCATGTTCCTGCTGTGGCTGCTGTGCTGCCCATGAGTTTACTAGGCCTGCCTTTATCCCATCAACAGCTTCTACTGGATGCGAGCAGACCATTGCAATCAAGTATCTCCCCTGCTAACAGCTGGATCCAGGTACCACAGATTTCTCTTTGACCTTTCTTTAATGGAGTTGTTTCAAGCAGAAACCAGTATTTTTAGAATTGCTTCCCCCTTTAAAACAGAAAAAATGCTCTCCTAAAATCCAATTTCACTAAGTATTATTTGTCTTCCATATGGTTACACTTGGATACCATCACCCTTAGGCAGCAGACTATACAAATGCCTTGCTATTTGACATGCTCTCAGGTACCATTTGTGCTCCTCTAAAGGCTTGGAATCCTGGGCTACTGACAAGACACTTTACACAAAACATAGCCAAAAGCAAATTCCTGTGTTGTCCAGAAAGCTTGACATTCTGAATTAATCTACTTGCAGCTGCTGAAGGGAGTCTTACAACTCATCTACTCCCACCCATGGAGCTCTGTTGCTCACTGTGAATAGTTTGACTCAGTACAGCTTGCAATATGGAAGCAGTATTTTTGCAGGATTTATTTTCTTATGGTGATGTCCATGAGCTATTAGGTTGGCTCAGCTTCTGGGTAGACCACACCTACTGCTACAGCCTGCTCCCCCCCAGCAAAATTTGTGTTCTTGTAGCCACTCACGTCAGAACAGGGAGGTGCCTTCTGGGGGATGATGACACAATGCTAGTCAACACTTTTCTCTGACCACTGCTGATTTTATACCAGGCAAGGGCTCATTTCTCTATTTGATGAACTCAAGTCATGCAACTATCTCAACTACTATGTGCTGACTCACGAAACCTCGTAGGTCAACTTCCTGTCAGTCCTGCCTGTGGCCCTAGGTTAAGATGACCCAATATTCTTAAGCAAATAGACCCATCTGGGATGCAGAAATTAAGAGTGCAGTATCTAGGACTGGTAGCCACACTCTTGTTCTTCTCTGGTAAGACTTAAATTGCAAAGGACAGCTGAAATTCAGAACGAAGTTGAATTCTACGAAGCTTGAAGTCTGATTCAAAATCTTGTAATTATCTAGGGTTTTGTAGTACCATGTAAATGTTTAGCACTTAGAAAACACATGGCTTTCCAGATTCTATTTTAAACAGACTACTTAAAACAGAAGAAGATACCTCAAATTCAAAAAGATATCTCTCCTGAATGGTTAGGATTTTTGGTGTTCTAGTTATTCTCTGAGGTATGACATTTAAAGATAATCCTGCTAGTTGTCCCTCCAGTAAAGGACACGTTTTAAGGTAGATTGTTGAATGGAATCTCTACTGATTCTTCAATGGCATTTCAGACCCAGCTTTTCAAACTAAAGTGACCTGAGCCTGAGTTTTCCTGGCATTACATTCTGTCACAGCAGAATGCATTCCTGTCTGTCTTGTCCAGTTGCATTCTAGGCTTCAGCACGGCAAAAACACCACTCTGCAGAGGAATGGAGTACCACAACTGTGAAAACTGAACTGGACCACATACCAACAATCCTTCAGTAATGTATTCCTTTAAAGAAATGCAGGGTTACCAACAGAAGGGACCACTAAAGACAAAAATAACATGTCATAGCTCAGAAGTTTCAAAGGACTATAGAGACAGAAAAGCTATTTCCAAGTATAGCAGACACTGTGCGGGATGGAAATTGTGCTAGACAGTGCACTTCCTTCTTAATTTGTACTGAGTGACACAGAGACTGAGCTCCAAGACTCAAACCAATGAGATATAAGTTACAGCAGACAAGTACAGCATTGAGCTTACAACTGAAATACAGGGTAAGTATTAAGTTTTAGAGTTCTTTCCAAGTTGCATCTCATTTCATTTGTCAAAACCTTCTCTCAAGTTTCATCAGAAGCTGATATACAGTGTTTCCTCTCCCACATTATAGTGCTACTTACTCCAAAGCTTGCATCTCAGATCTGAAACTGCTACATTTGGTAACTGGTAGAGGTATTCTTATTATTTATAGAGCAGTATTACTTTCCCTAATTCTTTACTAATTCATCCCAGGACCTGCAGTTAACCAGGAACAGCCTAGACGCAGGAGGCAAGGGCTTAAAGGGGCAAGGCTCTTTAAGAGTAAACTAGTCATGGTTAGTTTATTCAGATCACATATGGATACAGTACATCTGGTGGGCAATCTCAAGAAAGAGAAAATAATGGCTTCTCCAGTTGGGCATGGAACTCAGTCTCTGGGGATACGGTCACAGTGCTAACTCTGCAGGAAGACCGGCACCTCTGGGAACTCAAATGTCCAGTTCTGATACAATATCTCCCTCATGTACCCAGGATTTTTCTAATGAGTGTCTTAATGCTAGTATGTTGATAAGCAGAAAACACTACAAATAATGTCTTTTCTCATTTTCTTTTAAAATTTTTTTCTTCTCATGTGTTCTTAATCTTCACTGGGAAACGGTAAATAGACACACGTGATTTCTATTACCAGCCAATTCCTATTTAACAATTCTGAGCCTCTTTACATCTCTTTTTCATAGTAGCACATACTTTTTACAACTTTCTTGCAATTTATTTTGATTTTTTTAAAATAGTCTGTTAATATTCTAGTTTAGTTCTTTATCTGAATTTAATAATACCATATCAGTGTCCCCCTTAATTTTAGATTCTTGACTAGAAAAAGATGCTCCTCCGCTAGTGTTAACCCTAATTATATCTGAGTTTTATTGCACTGAAAAACTTTTATATATAAACTCAATCCCATTACTGGTATTTCAAATCTTTCTGTCTCAAAGCACTGCAGTTATGTCCCAAGCCTGGAACCAGATCCATGTAGGTAAACTACTCTATAGACAACTTAAGTCAGACAGCTCTCAACACACACCCAGCTGTAGAAGAAAGAACAACTTTCATATTTAGATTAGGTCCTAGGCAACACAATCTTCCTAAAGCAAAATGCCACTGACAGTATTTGGCAATACCCTGCTAAACAGCAGGTTTTTAACATAATTTTCCCCTTCACAGAGTATGAACAGGAATTATTTCTCTTACACATAGTCTTTAAATGAACACCTCACTTACCAAAAGTCTAAAGTAATCAGTAATACTTCTGGTTCCAGGACGACAGACTCTCATCTGTTTCACTAGCAGCTTCTGATATTGCCAAATAAATTGCAAGTTCTAAACTAGTTGTAGATGTCTTTTTTTAAAATACTACAATAATCAGGTAATTTTGCATTTTTTTCCCTGAAATGTCCTTATGTATGTATACTGATGCATTTTTAAATGTTGTGTATATTAGCTTTCACTGGCTAAAAATTATTTCTGACACTGCTTAAAAATCCCTGACTTCCGTTCCTAGTTACAACTTTTCCTTCTTATTAAAATAAAAAATACAAATTGCAAAAACCCTTCTTCTTTATGGCTGTGTTATCTATCTTACCAACAACTGGTTCGAAAATAGAATTACAAGTGACTATGTAAACAAATACAGACATTTAACAAACAGAAGTATTTGGTTGGGTTTTTTTAAACTACCTTGGAAAAAACAGTGACAAAAAGCTTTTACAACTTAATAGTAAGTCACCTGAAGGTACTGTCAACATACCAGCAAAAGGAAATTGGTTAGAAATAAGACTAAACATCACACAGTAAGAACAATCTTCCACTGACAGCCAAATATTGCAATCTTCCTCCATCATAACTTCCTGATATTAAATTCACATTTTCTGAGTGCATTTTTTCCTGTTCTGTAAGTGTCTAAGCTAAGCTTGAGCAGTTACTGCAAGGTCATAGTGCTGGGACTGATTAAAAAGCAGTGTTTATTCTCTGCTCAGAGTGGCTGTTGAAAATCCTGACCATATTGCTGCGTTTCCTAGTTACTAACTTTGCCATAAGTTTATCTCAGTAGCCTGGGACTCCACATACTCAGCCTGTGGACAGGCGAGACTGTGCTCACTGTATCTCCTAGCTAATCCTCAGTTCTAATTACATTAAAGATTGTAACAGGAAAGTAGGTTTGAGGGGGTTTTTGCCTCATTCAGACTCCTTGGAACACCACACTCAGGGTAACCATGAAAAATTCGTTCTTCAGGAGAATTTCTAAGCTAAGGGTCAAAATTAGTGCCTCAGCCTATACACTCTCCTATGACCCTGCACATGCACTCAGATGGGACGGAAGGCCAAGCCCAAATTGTTCCCCTTTACAGGAACCCTTCACAAGCCACTGGTGTAACAGAGAAACAGGCCCCACTAATAATCATTCCTGTATCATCATATACTTATGTAACGTTTTAAACATATTTCCTGCCTTAGTTTAACAATCCGAGAGCTCCCAGCTTCCTTTGTGTTGCATAACACGAGACACAGACCAGCAAACTGACGTTGAGGGGAATCTTATTAATTCTCCTTAACATGATCAAAATAAAGCCTGCTGGCACAAATGCTCGATCCGTGCCAAGGCTCAGCTGCCCAGCTCAGGGCAGGTACTCCCGCTGGGAAGACGTGTCGCGCTGAAATCTAACTCGCGGCCCTATCCTGGACGGCTTTTGTTGTGCATTAGAGACAGCGGAGGTTTTAGGTTCCCCCGCCCGGGTCAGGCAGGTGCGAGCCCGCCACAGCGCTTACGCAACGGCGGCACGGCGGGGTCGCCCCGCTGAGGCGGGCGCTGCTCCCGGGCTGCGGCCGGCGCTGACCCGGACGCCCCGTCCCTCAGCGGCAGTCTCCGGGCAGGGCCCGCCCGGCTCCCCTGGGGACGGCGCACCGACATCTTAGCACCAGAGGGACAAAGCGCGGCGGCGCTGTCTGTCGGCCGGGCGCTGCTCGGGCCGCCGCCCCGGAGCAGCGGCTGTCGCCAGCCGTGAGTGACAGCCCCGGCGAGGAGACTTCGAAAGATCGCTGC